>CAJHZI010000624.1:172500-200958 GCA_905160935.1 Enchytraeus crypticus
GTATATATATATATATATATATATATATATATATATAATATATATATATAGGCTAATATATATATATATATATATATATATATATATATATATATATGTATATATATACAGTATATAATATATATATATATATATATATATGTGCATATATATATATATATATATATTTATATATATTTATATATATATATATAAAATAGGCCTACATAAAATTTACTATTAAACTATTTTTAAATTTCAGCTCTTATTAACAACGCTAATCTGAAGCAAAATCATAATAATTAAGCTTATCCATAATCACACACTACATGTGAGATAACGTCAGTTTCTGACATCCATTGTGATATCCATCACTCCATTGGCCTACATTCCCTGACATGAATGATAATATCTAGCAGTCCATTGGCCTATATTCCAAGTGATACATCCCTTATCCACAATCACACACTACAGGTGCGCTAATGTCAGTTTCTGACATCCATGTTGCTATCTACCACTCTATTGGCCTACGTTCCAGGTGATAGCCGCTGAGGGAGAGTTCAAGGCCGCACAGGCGCTCAAGGACGCCTCTGATGTTATCAGGGAGTCAGGCACGGCGATGCAGCTGCGCTACCTGCAGACACTGACCGCTATCAGCGCCGAGAAGAACTCGACCATCATCTTTCCTCTCCCGGTAGAGCTCTTTAGCTCATTCAGCTCCTCCCATATGCCTAGTCATGCCCACACCATCAGGTCCAACATAGGCGAGCAATACAAGGGACAACTACCTCAGTCCCCTAAGACAGATCAGTCTGCGACTACGGCGGAAGTCAGTCCGGACGTTTGATTCGTTAGGGACGTCTTGGATAAATATATATGTGGCTGGAGTTGTTGTAATAGCCGATTATAGATGAGGTAAAGTGGTACTATTGAAGACTGACAGTCTGTTAGTGATAGGCTGGAGCCAGGGGCGAAGTCGGTAAGATACTCGATCGCGGATCAGTATGTGCGTGGTTCAACTCCTGGGCTCTCCGAGTCTCTCGTGACTGAAATTGAGTGAGGAAACTGACGTTAACATTAGCTTTACCAGCTTTAAAATACTATATCTTATAACATTGCATCGTTATGAATTATTAACTGTTTCGTTTTATATCGTGAGAGCACTTTAGGAGATTATCATTTTCTGAAACTGATTGAGAAAATTGTTGACTCTTGATAAAGTTTGCTTACCCTTTAATTAACTAGAGTAGGAAGCGAGAGAAAGAGTTAAAATGGAAATCCCTCTCTCCGACGCTCTCTCTGCCTCTCTCTCTCTGTCTCTCTCACAGTCTCTTCTCTCTCTGCGTTTCTCTCTCTCTCTCTCTGTCTCACTCGCTCTCTAGTATTCAGCAATTCTAAGGTATACTTACTGATATTCATCTTTTACCCTTAATAGATGGTACTATCTACTCCATAGCTCAACATATATCAATAAGTAAGTCCTACAAAAAGGCTATGCCTTATTCACACCCCTATGTAGCCTACAGCTTTGGAACAATATATGGCTTCTGAGGTGGTTTCCGTTTGCCTTCCACAGTTCTAGCTCAATTGCTTCTTAAGACATTAGCAGTATACAGTTGGTCTATTTTTCAGCGTCACGGACGCAACACGGGGCATAACCGTGTGAAATATACGATCATATTTCCACGATCTATATCTTCCAAAGAAGTATAGGCCTATAGGCTAAACACTCTCTCTCTCATAATGCACTGCCAACTGGCACGTCCATGGTATATAAAGCCTCCACTCATCTCTAGCTATCTATCTATAGTGAAGTATTGGTTATTATTATTGGTGTTAATTACGGTTAATTGAGTCTTAAACAAGCATGAATTGCTTCCTGACTCTGTAGCGTTATGTTATGTTATCTTCCGTTTTCCTCTTCAGGTCCATATACGAGGGGATCTTTAAATCATCTATAACATTCCTTTTGATATACCATTATTCTTGGGGGATTCTGCTTATGATGAGGTGGGCCCCCTGTGCCTTCCTCAGCTTCGACTAACATTTACTGGGCAGGGGCGTCATTCCCTGAGAAAACTTTCTTGTTTAGGCGCTACCCAAAGGCTAAATACTATTCCCACAGATTCAACAATATATCGACGAAGCGTAAACGAGTAAGGAAAAGTCAAAAGAAATGAACTTTACGCTTAAAGTAAAACTTTACGTAAGTAAAGTTTTTTGGAGATGCCTGTAATTATATGTGCTCTATTGTATATTGCTTGTTTTTCGTAATTGCTGAAAATATGGAGATGCTTTTGCCCGATATACTCAATTAAACTTTAAACATTTAATCTTTGCTACAACGGTTAACAACTCCACAGTACAGAGCAGGTAAGATTTATATACAAATAATATTTATCTGTTTATATAACCGGTCCGGTACTGTTTAGGATCATTTTCTTTCTCTTTAGCACATGTTTTTTTCAGATCGTTTGAGGTGAATCGATTTGTAGTGACATATGATGGGAGGACGCCCCTGACATAATCCTTGTATAAGGAAACCGACGTTAAACATTTATTATTATTATTTATTATTATTATTATTATTATTATTAATGAACGTTTTACCCTCTTAACGGCCTGAGGCAAATTTTTACAAGTAAAATCTATTATTTATCTCAGGTATGACCACAACTTGACTCTGTACTCTGTAAAGATTGCTCTGTACAAAATCTTCTACAAAAAATCTATACAGACTACATTATACAGAGATTATTGTATACGTTATATAGATATTCACTATAAAGTATCTCATCTACTTTTCATTGTAAATTGTAAATATGACCAGTAAATATAAAGAGACTTTATTAACATTTAGGTAGAATTTAGAATAATTAGATAATTCAAAACACACATATATACAAACATATGTGCACTTATACATACAAATACAGACAAACATATGCACAAATACATGTGCACCTATACATGCACATACAGACACACAAATAGGACCTACACAAACACATAGATAATGAATGAATGGATAATGAATGAATAATGGTGAACGACAATAATAACATGATAATAACAATGAATGTTAATTAATGGATAATGAATGAATGATAATTAATTAAACTATCAGTAATCCTTGCTGGTATTATATGGTTTAGCCCGCGACACGAGAGGTCATGTATTGTTGATAAGATCCTTTAGTCTCTGTTCTAATACCCTCATAACTGCGTGTACATCGTGCTGCAATATACATAAACACATGTAGACCTATTCATACACACACAGACACACACGCAAACACAAACACATAGTACACACATATTCACACACATAGACACACATATACAAAACACATGTTCACGTATACACACACACAGCACACACACACATACACAAACACATGTACACATATACATACACACACAGACACACACGCATACACATACACATGTACACATATACATACACACACAGCATACACATACACAAACACATGTACACATATACATACACCCAAAGACACTATAACCAAAACACATGTACACATATACATACACACACAGACACATACACATGCAAATATATAAACAGTAATACAAACATACACATAGACAAACATATACACAAACACATGTACACGCATATACACATACATAGACACACATTAACATATACATACTGTACACACGCATGCGCGACATACACAAGTACATATAGCAATATATAATAATAAATAAAACAATAAGAAAGGTCCATGACAAATCACGCACTATTGAGACAAATCCAAGCCGGAGAGCAAAAAAAAGTTATAAGATGCACATATA
Source organism: Enchytraeus crypticus (assembly GCA_905160935.1). Taxonomy (NCBI): domain Eukaryota; kingdom Metazoa; phylum Annelida; class Clitellata; order Enchytraeida; family Enchytraeidae; genus Enchytraeus; species Enchytraeus crypticus. The sequence goes on from CAJHZI010000624.1 coordinate 176,301, forward strand.
CACACGCTATCTCTGTGGGACGAGGAAACTTTTCATTCGTTGAAGAAAATTTCTAGCAATATCTGGAACCAAGACGCTCACCAATCGAATGCCCTTTCTGACGTTGGGAATAAATATAATTTTATTTTTAAAATTATTGCATGATATTTACATTAAGATTATTGAACCTGTGGATTTGGAGAAGAATGGAGAGGATTAGCTGGACCTAAAAGGTTACAAATGAGGAAGTCCTGAAGAGAGTTGGCACAGATAGACAGTTGATAAATGTATTAAGAAATAGGAAGAAGAGATGGATAGGACACATTCTAAGGAGGAAGGCCTATTAAAAGAGGTCATAGAAGGTAGAATGGAAGGAAAAAGAGGCAGGGGCAGGCCAAGATTAGGTATGTCAGATGATTTAAAGATCCACTCATATGTGGAAGTGAAAAGGAAAGCGGAAGACAGAGATGAGTGGAGGCTTTACATACCATGGACCTGCCAGTAGGCAGTGCGCTAACAGAGGGAGAGATTTACACAAGGTATACGCTAAGAGCTCTATGATGTAATGGTTACTCATTTTGATATTATCTCAAGGAAGAGAGAGAGAGAGAGAGAGAGAGAGAGAGAGAGAGAGAGAGAGAGAGAGAGAGAGACAATGAGAGAAAGAAGAGAGAGAGATAGGAATAGAGTAGTAAAGGGAGAGAGAGAGCGAAAGAGAGAGAGAGAGAGCGAAAGAGAGGGAGAATGGGAGAGAGAGAAGAGAGAGAGAGAGCGAGAGCGAAAGAGAGGGAGAATGAGAGAGAGAGAATGAGAGAGAGAGAGAGAGCGAAAGAGAGGGAGAATGAGAGAGAGAGAATGAGAGAGAGAGAGAGAGAGAGAGATATGTTTATTCAACAAACTCAGCGTAAAGTCTCATACAAAGTGTACAAAAAGAGAAATAAAAGTACAAGCTACCTGTAGTACATGCAGTCCATTGAGAGACAGAACGATCAGCTCCCTGACACCATCACCCATGATATCCTCGTACAATAGCCCCAGCACAGGATCCGGCATTACTCGTCGTCCAATCAGCTCGTAGTCTGCTCGACTTGTAGACTCTGAATCATAGTGTGTCGTCTGCTGATTGGCTGTAGTGCTCCCAGGAGCATTGAAAGGAGTCTTCTGATTGGTTGAAGTGCTCATAGGAGCATTGCAAGGACTCTGCTGATTGGATGGATTGTTTCTAACAGTAGGAGGCGATTGGTTGTTGTTAGCAGCTGACTGAGCTAAATCAACAGCTGCTATATCGCTGACTTCAGCAGCTGCATTGCTAGGTGGTACAGCAGCAGTGCAGCAATTATCAGCAGAAGCTGTTGCATCAGCAGATGTAGAAGCAAGAGCTGCAGCTGATTCAGGGCAAGCAGTTGCTGCAGGAGTAGATGTATCAGCTGAAGCAGCAGCAGCAGTAGCTGCAGCAGCTACAGGAGTAGCTGCAGCAGCTGTAGGAGTAGCAGCAGCTTTAGGAGTATCTGCAGCAGCTGCAGGAGTAGCTGCAGCAGCTGTAGGAATAGCAGCAGCAGCCAGTGAGTTCTCGCAAGCAGATGGTTTAAATGTAGAAGCTTCCACAGCTGTGTGAGAGCTCGTTATAAGCTTGTATATCAACAGCTCCTGCAAACACAAATCAGTCCATTAATAAAGATTAGGTTCTCATTATATCAACAGGTAGACATTAGATCAATGACAGAAATCGTATAGTTTATTTTTTAAATGTCACCTAATCTAACCCTAACACAGAATAATTGTTCCCTAAAACAAGTATAGAATTTCACTGGCAGCTAATCTAACAAAAATGGAATTGGGGTTATATTAATGGAATTAATATAACCACAATTCCATTCAAATTGAACCCTATCCATAATCATAAATCTAATCCTTAACTAAACTTAATTTAATAACTTCTAGGCACAAAATTAAATAAATAATAGGATTTTCGTCCTTGATCTAATGTCTATCATATCAACACAGAGAAGCTAACCTGTCCATAGGTACAGAGTAAGATCTCATTATATCAACATAGAGAAGCTAACCAGTCCATAGATACCCAGGAAGATCTTATTATATCAACATAGAGAAGCTAACCTGTCCATAGGTACAGAGTAATATCTCATTATATCAACATAGAGAAGCTAACCAGTCCATAGGTACAGAGTAAGATCTCATTATATCAACATAGAGAAGCTAACCAGTCCATAGATACCCAGTAAGAGCTCATTATATCAACATAGAGAAGCTAACCTGTCCATAGGTACAGAGTAAGATCTCATTATATCAACATAGAGACGCTAACCAGTCCATAGATACCCAGTAAGATCTCATTATATCAACATAGAGAAGCTAACCTGTCCATAGGTACAGAGTAAGATCTCATTATATCAACATAGAGAAGCTAACCTGTCCATAGGTACAGAGTAAGATCTCATTATATTAACATAGAGAAGCTAACCTGCCCATAGGTGCCTAGTAAGATCTCGTTGCACCCATCGCAGTCTACATCAGCCACTAGTGACGCTATGACGCAATCAGCTGAGTCAGAGTCCTGTAAGGTCATGACCTCTGAGAGACCTTGACCTTGAACCCGCGTGTAGACCAGTGAGGATTCGAGTGTAGGGCAAACCAGTACACTTAGGTCATCTACACATAGACACAGATGTAGGGCAAACCAGTACACTTAAGTCATCTAGATATGTGCATACATGTAGGACAAACCAGTACCCTTAAGTCATCTAGATATGTGCACACATGTAGGGCAAACCAGTACACTTAAGTCATCTAGATATGTGCATACATGTAGGACAAACCAGTACCCTTAATTCATCTAGATATGTGCACACATGTAGGACAAACCAGTACACTTAAGTCATATAGATAAGTAAACAAATAACTAAATTCATTCAACAAACAAAATGAATAATTCACATGAGTAGTTCATCAATGGAAAAATGAACTAGTAAACGATGAATGATTGACAGTGTGTCCATCAGTAGAACGATGAATAGTTAAAAAATGGAATGATGAATATCAATGGAATGATGAATATCAATGGAACAATGAATAATTCACCAATGAAACAGAATTTAATTCGACAATGGAGCAGAAATTAAAAACCAGCTAACCAGCAGTAGTCTGACAGTTATCAGATGAATTCTGCTGCAGAGTAGAGCTTTGCAACCAGCTGTTAGAGCAGCTATTAGAGCAGCTGTTAGAGTTGCTATTGGAGCAGCTGTTAGAGCAGCTGCTAGAGCAGCTGTGAAAGATTCTCACAGAGCTGATTGGACTATCATGCTGTACTCTGTATGTCTGCACCTCTACATATACATACTTATATTATTATTAGAATGTCTCAATAGCGTAGGGGTAACGTCGTGAAGTTTTAAATGACAGATCCTAAGGTGAATTGAACCCTTGTGAGTTCGAATCCCAGCCGCGCTGATCTGAGAGTAAAATCTTGGACATTCATTGGACTGGTTACACGGTAAATGGTCCAAATTGCCTAAAGGTTTAAACAAATGGTATTAAAAGTAATAGATATCAACATAGTTGATCATTTCATTATAATGCGTATGTACTATTGTTATCATTAGCATTGCAATATTTTATCTATACAATTTTGCTATATTTTGTGTTCTTTAAGCTCATTTTGTTTTTAAATTCTTATGTATACATGTGTATACGTGTATATATGTCGGAAGCCAGTGGCGACGCTGGCAAGATATTCGACCGCGGATCAGTATGTGCAGGGTTCGAATCCTGGGCTCGCCTGTCACAGACATCGCTTTGAAGTGAGGAAACCGACGTTAACATTACCTTTACCAGCTTTTCTAAATATATATATATATATATATATATATATATATATATATATATATACATACACACACACACACATATATATACATATGTAATCATTAATTATTGATATCACTATTGTCTTACACCATCTATATGCAAGAGTTAATGATAATTTGTATATTTATAAAGCGCCGTTCTAATCTAAATGCCACGGTAGTTACCGAGTTGTTAGCACCCTTGACTGACGAGCAGGATGTCACAGGTTCAAATCTCAGCAGGATTATCTCTGATAATATATCAATTCTGTACAAAACACACACTGAATTTTTTATATATATTGTTAGTTAGACTATAAGAAGTATATGAAATAGGAGTTTGACTGATGATATTAGGTTGGCTGGAGCCAATGGCGATGTCGATAAGATATTCGACCGCAAATCAATATGTGCGGGGTTCAAATCCTGGGCTAGCCTATCACTGACATCGCTTTCGAGTGAGAAAACTGACGTTAACACCGGCTTTTACCAGCTTATATTGGACAGAGGGGATTGGAGATCTATTCGCATCCCGTCCTATTTTAACTGGGATTAAGGGAAGATGATGATGACGTTATTTAGACAACGAGAGCACTAAACCTTTGCTGTCAGTGTTTGTGATTGAGAACTGAACTACACCATTCTGACATCCCAGCAGAGTGTATCTATTATCTCCCTCATACAGGCACTGCATGCATAGTACCCTGTACATACACAGAGCACCCTGTACACATACACATAGCACCCTTTACACATACATAGTACTCTGTACACACACACATACATAGTACTCTGTACATACACACACATACATAGTACTCTGTACACACACACATATGGCGCTCTATACATGTATGAATACGGAGGTGTTACGTGCCAGGGACCTGCCAACAGGCAGTGAACTGAGAGAAAGTATATATTAACTCTATGGCATCTCTTTGTGGACACTAGAGTAGTCTCTTACAACCTTCCTCCTCCACCAATCACGATCCATGGCGAGATCATACACCTCACCACCCGCAAGACTGAATTTAGTATCTATTAAACTGAAATCTTTATTATATTGTCTACTGAGAGAAAGTGATATAGTAACATACACGTAGTTGATGCTGTGATAGAGTTGTTGTCATTCGACCCACGTTTAACGAAGAATTATAATACTCATATACCCTTGAGCTATGGTATATACACTCTCTGAGCTGCATGTCTTTAAGTGCTATGAAAGCATGAGAGAGAAAATTTAGAGAGAAGAGATAGGAATAGAATTGTAGAGATAGAGAGAGAGAGACAATGAGAGAAAGACGAGAGAGAGATAGGAATAGAGTAGTATAGAGAGAGAGAGTGAGAGAGAGACAATGAGAGAAAGAAGAGAGAGAGATAGGAATAGAGTAGTATAGAGAGAGAGAGAGAGAGAGAGAGAGAGAGAGAGAGAGAGAGAGATAGGACTAGAGTTGTAGAGAGAGAGAGAGAGAGAGAGAGAGAGAGAGAGAGAGAGAGATAGGACTAGAGTTGTAGAGAGAGAGAGAGAGAGAGAGAGAGAGACACACTCACACAGACTCAATGTTGGACATCTCAGGAAAATAATCGTCAACCGGGTACTGTACAAACATGTGAGTGTTCAGAGCCTGCATAACAATCAATCGATCAATCAATCAATCAGTCGGTCAATCAATCAATCCATCGATCTATCTATTGATCGATCAATCAATCAATCAATAAAACAATCAATCGATCGATCAAACAATCAATCGATCAATCAGTCAATCAATCGATCAATCAATCGAATGATCGAACAATCAATAAGTCAATCAATCAATCAGTCAAATCAATCGATTGTCTATCCATCAATTTCTCTATTTCATTTCTTTTGACAGACTTTCATTTATTTATTTTAATTACCATGACTTCGAGATCTATCTACTTCCTAATACTAATGTACTTGAGTAAAATGCTATAAGAAATAGGAAGAAGAATTGGATAGGACACATTCTAAGAGAACATAGTTTACTAAATGAGGTCATAGAAGGTAGAATGAAAAGAAATAGAGACCGAGACAGACCGATATCAAGAATTTTAGATGATTTCAAGACCCACTCATATGTGGAAATGAAGAGGAAAGTGGAAGACAGAGAAGCGTGGAGGCGTTATATGCCATGGACCTGCCAGTAGGCAGTGCACTAAGAGAGAGAGAATAGCCTAATGTATCTATTACTATGGGAGAGTACTGACCTCTTTGAAGAGATGGATCTTAAGATCCTTACCACTAAGTAGAAACACCATCTCACCACCTGAGTGCTCTAACCTATAATTAGAATTTAGTCAATAAGTCATAACTAACCAATCAATCAATGAAATACTGAAAAAATTAATTAATCAACCATTCATCCAATTAATAGTCAGTCAGTCAATAAGTCAAAAGTCGACTAATCAATAAATCATTCAATCTATAAATCTATCAATAATTCAATCAATAAATCAATCATTTAATCAATAAATCAATCAATCCATCTTTCAATCAATAATTCAATCAATCAATAAATCTATCAATCAATTAATTAATCAATCATTCAATCAATTAATCAATCTATAAATCAACAGGTAGGTCAGTATAATCCAATAAATCTAGTAAATCAATAGTAAGTAGGTAAGTTTTGAGGTAGGTGGTAGATAGGTTTTGAGGTAGGCAGTAGGTAGGTTTAGAGGTAGGTGGTAGGTAGGTTTTGAGGTAGGTGGTTGATAGGTTTTGAGGTAGGCGGTAGGTAGGTTTAGAGTTAGGTGGTAGGTAGGTTTTGAGGTAGATAGTAGGTAGGTTTTGATGTAGGTGGTAGGTAGGTTTTGAGGTAGGTGGTAGGTAGGTTTTGATGTAGGAGGTAGGTAGGTTTTGAGGTAGGTTGTAGGTAGGTTTTGATGTAGGAGGTAGGTAGGTTTTGAGGTAGGTGGCAGGTATGTTTTGAGGTAGGTGGTAGATAGGTTTGATGTAGGAGGTAGGTAGGTTTTGAGGTAGGTTGTAGGTAGGTTTTGAGGTAGGTGGTAGGTAGGCTTTGAGGTAGGTGGTAGGTAGATTTTAAGGTAGGAGGTAGGTAGATCTTGAGGTAGGTGGTAGGTAGGCTTTGAGGTAGGTGGTAGGTAGGCTTTGAGGTAGGTGGTAGGTAGGTTTTGAGGAAGGAGGTATGTAGCTAAGTCTAACTAAGTCTAACCAATGTTATTTATAACAGTGTATAACCTTGTATGATACAGCTGATATGGAATAAAGTCTAAAGCCAGCGTCTGACATCCCTCTATACACAAACATAGTAAAGTTAATCAACCTATCTAATGATTATTATCCTCTCTCTCTCTCTCTCTCTGTCTCTCTCTCTCTCATCTCTCTCTCTCATCTGCCTGTCTCTGTCTCTCACGCTCTCTCTTTCCTATCTTATTTTTATATTTTTATATAAATGAGATACAAAGCTATCCACACTCTTTATACTGCTCTAATTACTTTGGTTTCTTTCTTTTCTTTCCGGAATATTTAAATCGTTAATAGCTTTATAAAATTTATTAAAAGTTCTATAATATAAAATTATTAGTTAAAATGCAATACAATCACAATGAAAATCATTAAAATAAGAAGACTCCAAAAAGCTAATCCAAAAATATCAAATTAAATTATATGTTAAAATCGAAAACAAATCTAATTTAATAAAAGTTCCCAAAGAGCGGGCTTCAACCACCTCCACTCTCTTTACTTCTTGCCTCACCTCTAAATCATTTCTTAGTCCATTCTCTCCTGAACTTTCAACCCTTCCATTAATTTTATAATAATCTTGTAAAGGTTTTAAAATTAATGGTCCTTTTCAACAGACAAAAGACCTAACGATCCTAGTCTCATAATATCTGACTTCCTTCATGATAAAATGTAATACAATAATATGTGAAAGTAAAATACAAAAAAATTCAAATAACATAGCAAAAATGTATTACAGTTATGAATTTAAGTTTGTTACTTGGGGTATATTTGATCTCAGATTTATAATAAATCCTTATTTTCATCCTCAGTGAATAACCATAGAAATACAGTTACAGAGAGAGAGAGAGAGAGAGAGAGAGAGAGAGAGAGAGAGAGAGAAAGAGAGAGAGAGAGAGAGAGAAAGAGAGAGAGACAGAGAGAGACAGAGAGAGAGAGACAGAGAGAAAGAGAAATAGGGAGAGAGAGGAGAGAGAGAGACAAGAAACACATCAAGATTATATAAAACATTATATTCAAGAGACAAAAGTGCAAGAGATTTCCAAAGTGTGAGAGGTTCCAGTATTGAAAGATAGAGAGATATAAACTCGTAATGAGAGAGATAGAGAGAGTGTAAGGGAGAGAGAGAGAGAGAGAGAGAGAGAGAGAGACACAGAGAGACGCACCAGACACTCTCTCTAGATCTGCTTCATAGCCTCTCTCACACTCGCAATATACATTCAAATAACTGTTAGTCTCTGTGCCAGCATCTGTCGCCTATCAATCAATCAATAGATCTGTAAATCAATCAGGGATGAATCAATCAATCAGTCAGTCACCAGTCCATTGGTTAATTAATCAATCAATCAAGTGATGATTGAATCAATCAATCAATGAATAGATCAATAAATAAATAAATCAATGAATCAATCAATAAATCAAAAAGCTTCAGTTTATATTAAAGATCAAACATAGTGGATTACACCAGGAGAGACTTTAGTGACACTTTCTAAAACATTTCTAAGAAATACACAAAACTTAAGATAGTATTAGATATCTAGCACAAACTAGAAACAACTAAAAATAATATTAAATTTAAGTTTAATTTAATTAAACTTAAATTAATTAATTAATTAAATTTATATATAGATTAAATTACTGATTATTAATTAATTTTAATTAAAATTACATTATATAGAATTGTAGAAAATTAATTTCATTTGATTGTAAATTCTAAGTAAAAGTCAATATAACTGCAAAAGTATTGCATAATTTAGACATACAAGTATTAATAGATTAGATACTATTCAGTAAATATTTATTATACGTTACTTAAATCATATAAAGTTTTAAATTAACAATTTAACATAATCGTAGTGTATACATTTTTGAGTGGATTATAACTCGGACAATATATAGGCACTGTTTTAAAAAATATTTTTAGAAACTGTCAGAACAGGATCTAAGCCCGAGTCACAAATCGTCAGACACGGACGTTAAACCCTATCCAGGCCTCGATAACTTCAGTATACTAATTGAGAACAACACAAAATCAGTGTTCAGAAATTAAATAAGAAAGAAGAATTTAATACAATAAAATAACAACAATAATACATGAATCAGGGCACAATTAAACGAGAACAAACATCGATCAGAACTCAACAAATTACTTTAACCACGACTATAGAAATCATTATATTTAGATCACCAACACATAACCCTTTATTCAATACAATCTAGATAACTATAACTTCAATGAACCACACTTAAAACAAACACTATAACTAATTTATGAACTAGACGACTAGATTAGAACTAAAACTATGTAGCCCGGTGCTATAGTGAAATTAGAACTAAAACTAGCATGCTAATCCTAAACTAACTACTAATATAAAACTTCTATAATACTATAGGCTCCTAGACCTCAAAACTCACTGCCACACTGCTATAACTATCCCAATAGTATCCTGGTACTATCAACTAAAATATCTACGACTAGTATCCTGGTACTATCGTCTAGAACTCAACTATTGACTTGGAAACCCCCTCAAAACTAAATCGAACTCTTCTGCACCACATCAAAACATCCAAGTCCTCCTAATATCCCCCACAACAAACTTCCTCATCTTCTTCGTCACTACGCGCGACAACAACAACACTACATCAATTCAATATGACATATTGAAAACACAAAGAAACTTATATATATAGAAGCACAAACACTGACAGAAACTTAAGTATATTGAATGTCTCAATAGCACAATGGTTAGAGGTGTACATAATGTCATGAAGTTTTAAATGATAGACCCAGAGGTGAATCGAACTCTCGTGGGTTTGATTCCCAGCCGCGCTGATCTGAGAGTAAAATCTCGGACATTCATTGGCCTGGCTACACGGAAAATGGACTAAATAGCCTAACGGATATAACATGTGGTATTAAAAGAGATAGATATCAACATAGTTGATAATTTCACTATAATGTGTGTTAGTATTATTTATTGTACTTTATTTATAAAGTTCTTATTTATTTATTTCGCTTATTTGGTTTTAATTTATTTTAGGAGCATTAAACTTTAGTTAAACTGGGATTCAAGGGAAGATGACAACGACGATGAAGATATATTTATTTTAATCATGAATTTCAATGGGATACCTTAGTGAAAGCTATTGCCACGACCACACCAGTTCTGAGAGTCGTGTCTGTATGTAAGGATTCACCGCTAGATCTACTGAACGCATCAATGCTGATGATCTCAGCATTATCTATATAGTAAGATACAATTTGCAACATATATTGCATTGTATTAATTTACATTAATTTTATTAAATTGTTATGCATTGCTCTCATATTGTATTACGCGGTTTTGATCCTAATTGTATTATATAATGCAATTAGGATCAATACAGTGTAATACGATGTGACAGCAGTGCATAACAATTTAACAGAAGTTAATGTATTGAAAATCAATTCAATATATAATATAATACAATATAAGTATATAACAATGCAATTTAATGTTATACAATCCAATATTTACACTTTTGTACGAAACAATATAATAATACAAAAATTTTTTACGAAAATTTTAGAATAAAATATCATACAGCGTAATACTAAATGATACAATGCACTGAAATATACATTACAACACAATGACAAAATGCAAAAGGACTTTAACACTAGTTAGGCTAGCAACACTACTAATCTAGTAACACTAGTATTTCAACACTAATGAACATTTCAAGGCTACACGTCACACAACGTACTCGCTATGTAGGTGAAGGCAAGCTGCTGAGCTGTGGGCAGCCTATTCTGCAGCGACACTGACAGCACCTTAGCCTGAAGGCATGACACCAGCAACCGGTGCTCCCCGCCAGTGCTTAGCTGAGCGAGACCATAGAGGCTGGTGCGAGACGCTAGAGCGCAGTACTGCAGTTCATCCCAGTGCACGAGACCTACATCAGATAGGCCGTCCTTGCTGTTCTGTAGCTGAGACTTTACTGTCTTTTCAGCTGTCATCGTCGTTAAATTTAGAAATATTGCTTTAAGTTCGTACATATGAAGTTTGTACATATGAAGTTTGTATCACTATTTACTATGTCATATTCCTTATAGGGCCATTTTTGTCTGATTTAATAAAAGAGCACACAATTAGGGCTACTATTCACACACACACACACACACAAGCACACACACAGACACACACATACACATTAACTTTCCACGCAGTTAAAGCAAAAGCAACAATATTTACGCCAACATGGAATATAAAGATGCTACAGCCTTGCCAATGAGCTAAATATATGATCCGAAACATAAAGTAAAATCAAAATTAGAATATATTGACAATTCAGTTACTAGACATAAATTAAATGTCTAATGTTTAACACAAATTTCATATAGCTCCTCATGAAAAAAATTAATGGCCTTGAGATCAAAGTCGTGTGCTCAATTCCCGAGCGAGAGAATAAGAGAGTAAATAACTCGGACATTTGCACATAACAACATAATATAACAATAATTAGAGTGCTACTGTCCTACAACATCGAGCACTACGGAGACATATCTACGCTCGTCGGCAAAGAGGTCCAAAACGGTAACATGGATCATTAAATAATAACTTAAGGAGTTTAAACATGCAATAATAGAATTGACAGAGATAGTCATGGACGATTAGTTTACTACAATAAGTGTTATATTAAAAACGTATTTTAAAATATTATAATATTAAATATTAATGCCTAAATAACATCGCTATTTACAACTAGTCCTGAGCGCTGACATGTTTGTGTACATTTTAACACTTATTTTTCTTCTTTAATTTTAAATACAAAGTTAGGGAAATTTCTTTGTCTATTGGATTATCAATTTTTGCGCAAAAGTTCAATGTCATAACTCTTGGGAAATGTGAGGCAAAGGAATCGTCGGGTTCTCATGCAATGAAATGATCATTAGAATATTAGCATGAGTAAATGCGAAAATGGTGCATCCAAATGTTCAAAATATTCGCTCTCAATCATGCTCTAAGGAGGTAATCTTACCCGCGCTCTTGATTACATTATGTCTGACAACAAGCATTATAGTAATACTCACATTTTCTTTCTTTGATTTTTTAAATGTATTTTCTTTTGAATTTCTTTAATTTTCCTTTTAGATATGTAGACTGGATGATCAAAAAAGTATGGAATCGTAAGCTCACATTAATATGAAGCCTTCTTTCAAATGTAAATATAAACAAGTTCTAAAAATAGAATTTCGATTTGACAATTTGTAATTGCTCTGAAATAATAAAAATACACATTCCACTGAACTGCGAGTAATGCCGTAATGATTTGATGTAATTTGTAAAACCAGAATAATAACATTTTAGAGAATGTTTTATTTAAATGGTTTATTGGCTGTGTTACTTTATTCAAAGGCACATCAAAGGGTTGTGCTTGGGAATCATCGTAACATAACATAATTATAATTAGAGTGCTACAGTCCTCAATGACAACATCGAGCACTACTTAGGCAAAATCAAGCCGACAAGCAAAAAGAATGTCAAAAAACGGTGCAAATTCCAAAATCCAGAAAATCAGTCCAAAGATAGGGATGAAGGAAAAGGAGGTGTAGGCAATACACGTAAACAATATATGACACACTAGAGCAAATTACGCTTAATAATATTTAATAGAAATTATTCGTATTCATAATAAAATAAAATATAAGAAACAAGGAAGAGGGTTTAAACTGCTGAATGTATAAAATAAAACTAATAATATTAGCCTGGTGTTGCCAGTTTTCAAGACTTCCTGAATCCGTATAATTTAGTTAGGATCAATTTAAATTTCAGTTGTATAAATGTAATTTATCCTGCAGATGCTAAAAGCTGGTAAAGCAAATGTTAACCTCAGTTTTCTCACTCGAAAGTGATGGCAGTGACGGGCGAACCCAGTATTTGAATCCCACACACACTGATCCGTGGTCAAGAACCTTACCAACATCGCCACTGGCTGCAGCCAAATGTGTAAATGTTATAAATGCTTCTATAATTAGCAAAATTTTATTTTCGGATTTAATATGGATTTAATTTTCTGTTTTAATGTATCAACTCTCTCTAGAAAACTTCTGCTAGATGCTGTATTATATTAATTAATATTCTGAACATTTGAATACTCAATATTTTTGAAATGTCAGGGTTTTGACAGTGACCGTGTAGCATTCAGATCATCATTTTACGATGAAAAATTCAGTCAGGGAGTTTTACTGTTAAGTGACTTTAGTATTCACTGCCATTGCAACAAAGTATTAGCAATGTCATCGGTCGATGGAGAGAGCAATGATATAAAGCAGCTGAGAAGACATCAGAAGACTGCGTTTGGGTTTCTGTCCAAAGCCATTGAAATAGAGGAGACCAATGGAAGTAATCTGGGTTTGTGCTTTTCGTTTCCCTCTCTCTTAGTGCACTGTCTGCTGGCTGGTCCGTGATATATAACGCCTCCACTATTCTCTGTCTTCCGCTTTCCTCTTCATGTCTACATAAGAGTGAAACTTTAAATCATCTAACGTACATGTCTAATCTCGGCCTGCCTCTGCCTCACTTTTTTTCCATTCTACCTTTGAACTATAAGAATTTCCTCATATGGAATCTTTGGAGTCCATCCTTTCCTTTCTTTACAAATCCTTTCCTTTTTTTGTCTGTATTATAACTAATATAAATTACTCAATAATATCTAAGTGTCATGAATAAATAAATAAATGATAAATAAATAAATATAGTATAATAATTATATAAATAGATCAGTCTGGAGAGCATTAAATCGTCATTATCAACAGCTTCTCTTGAATCCCTTTAGGGTTGGGATAAAACTTTTCCATACGTTCTAGAAAATTTAGCAGCAACTTCTGGAGCATAGGCGCTCACCAACTGAATGCCCTTTCTCACATTGATTTGGATCTTAGTGCTTTAATCACCTTCTATAACATGTACAGTCACCGGTTGGCCTATTCCTCAAATTACCTGGACACAACACGGGGATTGTAGTTATTACATGTTTTTTGTTTGCTTAGATGCCAGTCAGCGACATACAGCTGTGGATTTGTATAGGAAGGGAATTGAAGAATTAGAGCTGGGAGTCTCCATAGAGATCTCCAGTAAAGGTTTGATCCATTAATCAATTAAAATGTGCTATCACGTATCAGGACTCTAACTGCCATATTAAAGTCTTAAATCACTTTCTAAAGTATTATTTGTTGGCAAATATGTAATTTATTTATTTATTTTCATATTGGCCACTGAACAGAGGCAAAGAGTTATGGATGATGTAAATACTAAAATGTCAAGTTTAACATTAGTTTCCTGTCTTAAAAGGCATGCTGAGTCGAGTATTTGAACCCTACACCTACTGATTCACTATCAGACAACTTACCAACCAGCCACCGGATGAGCCCATTTGTTAGTTTTATCGTTGATTAATTCTCTTAATTAATTTATTAATTCTGGACATGAAAACAAAATCAGAGGAAGAAATAAGTGGATAAGTTACTTGCCATGGATATGGACTGGGCTCTGCACTGAGAGAGAGAGAGAGAGGGAGAGCAAGAGAGAAAGAGAGAAAGCGAGAGATAGAAAGAGATAGATAATTACTGTAATGTGCTTTGCTTCGCTGGAGTAAATGACTTGTGTACTATGAGAAAGCGTCATTAAAGATTTTTTTAAAGAAAAATAATAGGGAGCAATTGCGAATTATTACTATCTCTTCTCTTTTTTTATTTTTATTAGCGAATGCGTTAATCCAGATAGTTGCTTCACTTGTAAGGCAACTTAGCGTAGACAGTCCACCCGGTAGACGGGTTAGAGGGCACTCCTCGACGATATGTTTCTTGTTTTGCGATTGGCGCAGTCACAAAGCGGTGAATCACAGATACCCCAGCGAAACTCACTTTCTCTGCATCTACCATGACCCGTATGGAAACGATTCAAATGGCACCAACTTCCTCTGCAGAGATTCATTCCTGGTAGCGCTTGAGACGGATGCTGAACCAGATGGTGGTTTCTACCTTCAGGGACTGGCCACTCTAATCTCCACTGAGATAGAGATGCCAAGGGATGATATTGCTGCAACATCTCCCAAACAGGATATCAAGATTTGAGTCTCTTCGGAGGAGGATTATACAAGTCCAGTGATAATGGAAGGGCATGATTTTCATGGACCCTCTGGAGTTGTTTGTGTGTTATCTTCTTACGACGGATATGAGGGGGCAGTATGTTACAAAGAACTGGGAGCCACGGCGTTGGGGTTGATTTGATTGTCCCAGAAACAATACGTTCCCATGATGGACAGCAGTATTCAGCCACTGAATAGCACAGAGCAATCGCTGATAATCTTAATGTGACTGCATCTGCGCCCCAGGTCGTCCCCGCCAATTTCTGCAACAGATTATTTCTGTTATTATTTTACTGTCTGTTCTCTAATATATATTCACTCTAGTATTTTTACTTTCATACTATCTATATTGTATCAGATCTGCACTGACTGTACATACATTCTATATTCTTCTAAACACTTTAATATACAGTCTTGATTGCAATATGTTATATTTATATTTATATCATATATTACATCGTCACTGGCTCCAGTCACTGACTCCAGCCAGTCAGCCAGTGGCGATGTCGGTAAGATACTCGACCGCGGATCAGTATGTGTGGGTTCTAATCCTGGGCTCGCCCGTCACTGACATCGCTTTTGCGTGAGGTAACTGACGTTAACATTAGCCTTACCAGCTTTTTATTTCGTTTTTTTGTGATATATTAAAGGTGTAGAAGGAGAGAGAGCCAGTGATCTGAAGAGAAAAATGCAGGAAAACCTGGAGATGGCTCATGAAAGATACTCAATTCTAACTGGTTTGTTTGCGGTTGATCCTTTAACGTCTTGTTTGATATAACAATCGTTTGAATAGAACTAAATTTAGCGTCTGATTGCGTATCAGAAATGTTTTCTGCACTGCACAAATGGGTCACTCACTCTGCTCATAAATTTGATTTGATTCCATAGTGCTCAATGTTGTCGGGGACAACAGTAGCACTCTAATTCTGTTGTTGTTGCTACTATCGTAAGCTTCGTGCTTCCGATGCCAAACTGCTCGAAATTCCTAATATTCTCACTTCATTAGGTAGACGTTCATTTTCTTTCTCTGCTCCTACTGGTTGGAACTCTCTGCCTCCTGAACTTTGCTCATGATCTACTACTTCCACTTTCCGTTGTAGGTTGAAAAAACATCTCTTCCCACTATAAACTTTTTTCATCTTGCCTGTTTTTTTTTTGATCTTTGGACCGGCACCGTTTAGGATCATTTCCTTTCTCTTCAACACATTTTTTCAGATTGTTTGGGGTGAATCGATTTGTTGTGACATGTGATGGGGGACGTCCCTGATATCATCCTTGTATGAGGAAACGGACGTTAAACCTGGGCTCGCTAATCCTGGGCTCACCCGTCACTGACATTGCTTTCTAGTGAGGAAAGTGACATTAACATTTGCTTTAGCTTTGTTATATCATTGTTCGTATAATTTGTTATTATTGTATTAAAAACTTTGCTTAATTGAATTGTAATAACATTTAAAATTGCTTAATTATTATTTTTCTATTTTCCTGATTAGTTTAATATAATTTTGTTTTAATTTTAGTTAACCTAACAAGGTTCTACAAGAACTTTATGTTTTAATTTATTCATATGCCATTAGTCATATTCTATTTTTGAGTACTTTATATTTTATCTATTTTTCCAGTATTTGTTGTCCGATTCAATGCGTGTACGGTACTGCATGTTCATTTTTCCATAGTTGCATGTTTTCTACAATTGCTTAAATATTAATTTAATTTGATTTAAATAGTAAAATTGTTGTTTACACATGTTACTGACTTTCAGACCTACCGATTACCTAAGTTATTTAAGTTATTTAAAAGTTGAATCTTACAAATAGTAATCTTTGCTTTAGACACACAAGACTAAAGTTTATAAAGCTTAGTCTTATATTACTTATACATTTAAAGTCAAAAGACAAAAGACAAAAGTTATTTCAGACAAAAGTTTAGTAATGTAAGAGTATAGTCAACTTTAATTTTTAAGGTTCGTATTTGAAAGAATATTGAAGGAGTTAAAAGGAATACTGATGGAGTAGCAGGTTATTAAACGTTTAATAAGAAATTAAAGAAAGTGTGGAACAAGAGGCATTTTAAACTTTATATACTAAAATGATGTGTACAATTCTCTAGTCTCTGTCTTAGTGCACTGCCTACTGGCAGGTCCATGGTATATATCACCTCCACTCGTCTCTGTCTTCCGCCTTCCTCATTTCCTCATATGAGTGGGTCATTATATCATCTAACATACCTAAATAATCTAACATACCTAAAATTATCTAACATACCTAACATCATCTAAGATGCCTAATATCATCTAACATACCTAATTCTGATACTAAAAATGATTCTCTAATATACAGGGAAATTTGTGATTTAGTTATTTATATGTGTGTACGCGATATTGTGTACACACTAAATCATTTGACTGACTTTCTGGATTTTAAAATTTGCACCGTTACGGTCCATTTTTGCTCGCCAGCTCGAATATGTCTCAATAGTGCTCAATGTTTACATGGACGACAGTAGCTCTCTAATTGTTGCTACTGATATTCATTTTTAATTGTTTATTGCCCTGGGCTAAAAAAGTAAGATAAAAAAGTTGTTATTTAATTTAAAGAAAGAGTAGAAAAAGAAACGTTTAAAATAATTCCTGTACACTCTGGTAAGCTGCATTCGCCGATATGCTACAAACACACGCATCAGTAAAGCGCTGCAATTCAATAGACAGACGCTACCATAGAAAACTTTTTTGCGTTCAATACCTGGTTTATACCGGTATTTTTGGTCGCCTGTATTAGCACTGGTTCTACTATTATTATTATTACTATTATTATTGTTAATATTATTGTTATTATTATTATTATTATCATTATTAATATTATTATTATTATTATTATTATTACTTTTTTTATTTTAAATTTTTTTTAAAAATGCCCTGGGCTGTATAAGGCCCTGGGCTAAAATATAAGATAAAAAAGACTTTATTTAATTAAAAGAAAGATGAAAAGTATTTAAAATAGTTCCTCTACCCTCTGGGAGGTCGCATTCGCCAATGTGCCACGAATGCATACAGCATTAAAACGCTGGAGTGCAACAGATAGGCGCTGCCATAGAAAGGCTTTTTCTCGTTGGTCGCCTGTAATGGCACTGGTTCTCATGCCTAATTCGTTAATGAAGTCAGACGTGGCAGAGTTGATGGGGCCCAATGTCTCAAAAGCAATCGGCAGGAAGATGTAGCTGCTAGAGACTGCGGCATATTTAAGTGTCTTCCTATTGGCAGCGGCTTCAGCAGCTGAGCCAACAGCAGCGCATGAAAGACTGAGATTGCTTGCTGAGAATGTGTCCGTCACAGTGACATCCCAGCTGATACACTTGCCTTCTGCCCAAGGAATCTGAGATACACCGTCCGGTCGTTTCCCATCAGAGCGGCTCAAACCCTGGGGCTCTTTTATGGCCGGAATATTTGCGCGAGTTAGAGCACGCCATATCAGATCATTCAGATACTGGTGTCTGCTGATTCTGCCAGCGCTCCGCATGCACGAAAGACCGTGAGTGCCCAGAGCATTGACCGATGCTCCGCAGACACAGTTGTGTGGCTCACAAAGCGTAGAGCCCAGCCGAAGACCAACCGCTACTCTCACTGCCTAGTCATCCAGGCGGAGGCCACAGGAAGATAAAGGCAAGGCTTTCAACCAGTCTCCACTATGAAGAGTAGAAACAGCAAGCAGCCGGGCCTTTTCTTGTGGGATTAACGCCTTCTCGAGGAGTTCCGAGTGGGCAATGGCAGAGATTTTGGAGTCCCAGGCCTTCATGGACTTAGACACCATTCTAATAGGCGCCTCCGATAAGGATAGAGCAGACCAAATGCCTTGAACCCTGGCTACCTCTACATCGATGAACTGAGGAGAGCATGAAAGGATCGAGTCCTGTAAAGCGCTTGTCCCCGCGGCAGAAGCCAAAAAGGCAGAAGGTGCCAGCGACGAGACAGAACGAATACCTAGCCCTCCATAGCAAATGGGCAGACTTGCTTGGATCCTCTGACCTTCGTTAATATTAACGTTAACGATGTCACTTAGGGACTTTCGCAGGATTAAATCAAAAGACTGCAACATTGGATGGCCCCCACATGGAGAAGCCCGCAAGATGTATATCAGTTTTGATGATCCAACGCAGCTTCGCAATATTGTTAAAGCATCGTGCGAGGAGATAAGCTTTAGCCGGCTGGAGGCCCTCTCTAGGTTCGAACACTGGGTATTGAGAACCACATCCATAGCCTGACCTGTCAACAGTGGAGCTCCGAGAAGGCTGGCTGCAACAGGTTTCACATGAGTGAATGAGTTGATGACAGGAAAGTCACTGTCAGCGCGAGTGCTAATCAGCTCACATTTCTGAATGTTAAGACTTAGCCCTACAGCCTTACCCGCAACCATCACCCTAGATATGTCATCCTTCACAGTAGCCTCATCCCCGCCCACCGTAATGTCGTCCAAGTAGCCTATTTTCAGCGCAGATGATAGTGACTGGAGTAGCGGGTGTATGGTTAGACTGAACAGGAGAGGGCCCAACGGGTCACCCTGCTGTACACCCTCACAAGACATGATCACCTTATCACCAAAACGTAGTGCGCTTGGATCTCCATAGGACAGGCGACAGAAAGGACCCAGTTCAGGTAGCATGGAGTCTCTTTTCAGGGAGTTAAAGGCGTTGCAGAAATCAAGTTTTGCCACCACCCAATCTTCTGGCATGCTGCTAATTATTACTATTATCATATTAGGTCCACAGTATTATGATGCCTTACAAATGCTCAAGTAAGAGAAATTGGGATTTGTATTGTGTTGTCTAACGTATTGCGATTTGTATTGTGTTGTCTAATGTATTGCGATTTGTATTGTGTTGTCTAATGTATTGCGATTTGTATTGTGTTGTCTAATGTATTGCGATTTGTATTGTGTTGTCTAATGTATTGCGATTTGTATTGTGTTGTCTAATGTATTGCGATTTGTATTGTGTTGTCTAATGTATTGCGATTTGTATTGTGTTGTCTAATGTATTGCGATTTGTATTGTGTTGTCTAATGTATTGCGATTTGTATTGTGTTGTCTAATGTATTGCGATTTGTATTGTGTTGTCTAATGTATTGCGATTTGTATTGTGTTGTCTAATGTATTGCGATTTGTATTGTGTTGTCTAATGTATTGCGATTTGTATTGTGTTGTCTAATGTATTGCGATTTGTATTGTGTTGTCTAATGTATTGCGATTTGTATTGTGTTGTCTAATGTATTGCGATTTGTATTGTGTTGTCTAATGTATTGCGATTTGTATTGTGTTGTCTAATGTATTGCGATTTGTATTGTGTTGTCTAATGTATTGCGATTTGTATTGTGTTGTCTAATGTATTGCGATTTGTATTGTGTTGTCTAATGTATTGCGATTTGTATTGTGTTGTCTAATGTATTGCGATTTGTATTGTGTTGTCTAATGTATT
This sequence comes from Enchytraeus crypticus, assembly GCA_905160935.1. NCBI lineage: Eukaryota > Metazoa > Annelida > Clitellata > Enchytraeida > Enchytraeidae > Enchytraeus > Enchytraeus crypticus. The sequence continues at coordinate 196,965 of CAJHZI010000624.1, forward strand.
GCGATTTGTATTGTGTTGTCTAATGTATTGCGATTTGTATTGTGTTGTCTAATGTATTGCGATTTGTATTGTGTTGTCTAATGTATTGCGATTTGTATTGTGTTGTCTAATGTATTGCGATTTGTATTGTGTTGTCTAATGTATTGCGATTTGTATTGTGTTGTCTAATGTATTGCGATTTGTATTGTGTTGTCTAATGTATTGCGATTTGTATTGTGTTGTCTAATGTATTGCGATTTGTATTGTGTTGTCTAATGTATTGCGATTTGTATTGTGTTGTCTAATGTATTGCGATTTGTATTGTGTTGTCTAATGTATTGCGATTTGTATTGTGTTGTCTAATGTATTGCGATTTGTATTGTGTTGTCTAATGTATTGCGATTTGTATTGTGTTGTCTAATGTATTGCGATTTGTATTGTGTTGTCTAATGTATTGCGATTTGTATTGTGTTGTCTAATGTATTGCGATTTGTATTGTGTTGTCTAATGTATTGCGATTTGTATTGTGTTGTCTAATGTATTGCGATTTGTATTGTGTTGTCTAATGTATTGCGATTTGTATTGTGTTGTCTAATGTATTGCGATTTGTATTGTGTTGTCTAATGTATTGCGATTTGTATTGTGTTGTCTAATGTATTGCGATTTGTATTGTGTTGTCTAATGTATTGCGATTTGTATTGTGTTGTCTAATGTATTGCGATTTGTATTGTGTTGTCTAATGTATTGCGATTTGTATTGTGTTGTCTAATGTATTGCGATTTGTATTGTGTTGTCTAATGTATTGCGATTTGTATTGTGTTGTCTAATGTATTGCGATTTGTATTGTGTTGTCTAATGTATTGCGATTTGTATTGTGTTGTCTAATGTATTGCGATTTGTATTGTGTTGTCTAATGTATTGCGATTTGTATTGTGTTGTCTAATGTATTGCGATTTGTATTGTGTTGTCTAATGTATTGCGATTTGTATTGTGTTGTCTAATGTATTGCGATTTGTATTGTGTTGTCTAATGTATTGCGATTTGTATTGTGTTGTCTAATGTATTGCGATTTGTATTGTGTTGTCTAATGTATTGCGATTTGTATTGTGTTGTCTAATGTATTGCGATTTGTATTGTGTTGTCTAATGTATTGCGATTTGTATTGTGTTGTCTAATGTATTGCGATTTGTATTGTGTTGTCTAATGTATTGCGATTTGTATTGTGTTGTCTAATGTATTGCGATTTGTATTGTGTTGTCTAATGTATTGCGATTTGTATTGTGTTGTCTAATGTATTGCGATTTGTATTGTGTTGTCTAATGTATTGCGATTTGTATTGTGTTGTCTAATGTATTGCGATTTGTATTGTGTTGTCTAATGTATTGCGATTTGTATTGTGTTGTCTAATGTATTGCGATTTGTATTGTGTTGTCTAATGTATTGCGATTTGTATTGTGTTGTCTAATGTATTGCGATTTGTATTGTGTTGTCTAATGTATTGCGATTTGTATTGTGTTGTCTATTGTATTGCGATTTGTATTGTGTGGTCTAATATATTGTTCCCCTGCTGCCTCTCCAAGGGAAATGTTTCTCTATTATCAATTCTTACTATTATTATTATTATTTTTAAAGTTTAATTCTAAATTTTTAAAATTTTATTTTTTACCCAAGTGTAAAGAACCTGAGGTTTGATAAAAGCGATTCGAGCAATACGTGCTGAATCGCCACCCGGCTACTCGAGGCTACTTATTACTATTATTTTTATTATTAGTATTACTACTATTATTATTATTATAGTGTTTGTATTTTACCCCGGTTGTAAAAATGCAGGGTTTCATAAGTATTATTATTATTATTATTATTATTATTATTATTATTATTATTATTGTTATTGTTATTATGATTATTATTATTATCATTGTGTAATTAGATGTACCTGCAGAACCCCTCACTCCTGCGCAGAGAGAAGTGAGATGTAGTAAAGCTGTGAGTCAGGGAGCAAAAGCTGCGTCTAGACTTTCTATGCAGACAACCGGTCGAGCAACTAACAAAGGCAGCGTTAGAGCTGGTCTGTCGCTAGATTGTTTATATCAAGCTGGGTGCTCGCTTCATTGAATTATGTTCCTGACATTGCCTACGTCCCTGATATTGCCTTATGGCGAGGAATCGGACGTTAAATTGTTATTGATTGATTGATTAAATGTCACAAGTCATTTTACTACAAGATATTGAAATTATACTTAAAAGTAATTCTTGGGTGCTGTAGACTATATTTGGGATATAATAGCACACATTATAGTAAAATGATCAACTACGTTGATATCTATCATATTTAATACCGCGTGTTAAATCCGTTAGGCAATTTAGTCCATAATCTTTGATATCTTTTTTAAATATTTTAAATGTTTTTGATATCATTGATATCTTTAATATGTTTAATTTACTTTTTGTTTATAATTTCAGTTTTATTTGAGGATGTAATGTTAGTAAGACTTGTCCATTTATATTTATATTTTTTAAGTTTCTGATTAAAGTTCTGTTTTTGTTAGGGTTTTCTAAGTTACTCTTTTTAATTCTTGATTTACTCTTTAGTTTTTAAAGATTGAGATCAAACTTTGGTTAGGTCTTATTTGCTGATAATAGCAATGTAGTTGTTATGTTTGTTTTCAGTTGAATACTGCCTTTTTATCAGACTTGAATTTGAATCACTAATTCTTATGTTATTGTCACCAAGAACACTTAAGCTGAACTTGCCTTGTTTATATATGAATGTGTCATTGTGTATACCTGTGTATGTATGCGCCTGTGTCAGTGTGTATGACTGTGTATGTATATGCCTGTGTCATTGTGTATGACTGTATATGTATGTGCCTGTGTCAGTGTGTATGACTGTGTATTTATATGCCTGTGTCATTGTGTATGACTGTATCTGTATGTGCCACTGTCAGTGTGTATGACTGTGTTAATGTGTACCTGTGTATGTATGTGCTAGTGTCAGTGTGTATGACTGTGTTAACATGTATGCATACCTGTGTATGTGCCTGTATATGTATGCCTGTGTATGTATGTACCTGTGTATGTATGTGCCTGTGTCAGTGTGTATACCTGTGTATGTATGTGCATGTGTCAGTGTGTATACCTGTGTATGTATTTGCCTGTGTCAGTGTCTATACCTGTGTATATATTTGCCTGTGTCAGTGTGTATACCTGTGTATATATTTGCCTGTGTCAGTGTCTATACCTGTGCATGTACACAGGTTCATATGTCTGTCACTATGTGCTTGTACTGCTATGTACTCCAGGCTCTGATATCAGCACCAATAGTGCTCGATGTTGTCATTGATGACTGTAGCACTCTAATTGTTGTTGTTGTTATCCCAGGCTACGCTATCAGCACCAATAGAAGCAGTTCACTGCCTCGTGCCACTGTTACCACTGCCTCTCGTCACAATTCCACAGGTTCAGCGCTCAACAGTGCTACCAGCTCCAGGGTTTCTATTGCTGGCCGCACTGCTACCACTTCTAACTCAAAAACGTTGACAACATCAGTATGTAGACTGGCTAATATATTTGTGTCTTATAAGTACTCTCAAATTAACATTAAATTATTTGTAAAAAACGAGGTTCATGTGATTGTAGTACTATAATTATGTACTATATTTATAGAGTTTTATTTTATTTTATATATGTACTTTATATATATATAATATATATATATATATATATATATATATATATATATATATATATATATCTTAGTGCACTGCCTACTGGCAGGTCCATGGTACAAAACGCCTCCACTCTTCTCTGTCTTCTGCTTTCCTCTTCATTTCCAAATATGAGTGGGTCTTTAAATCATCAAACATACCTAATCTCGGCCTACCCCTGCCTCTTTTTCCTTCCATTCTACCTTCTATGGCCTCTTTTAATAGACCTTCCCCTTAGAATGTGTCCTATCCAACTCTTCTTCCTATTATGTTCCTATGTGTCCTATCCAACTCTTCTTCCTATATAT
>CAJHZI010000625.1:5000-22500 GCA_905160935.1 Enchytraeus crypticus
CAACTGCAAAGTGGCCAGAGCCTCCGAAGCCGTCGACGAGCTTAAAGGTCTGCTACTACAGTTATTTGTAGTTAAACTATTCATATATTTGTAGTTAAACTATTCAAAATTATTAAACTATTAATAATATATGTTCAATAATAATATTAAACTATTAAACTATTAAAAATATTTGTAGTTAAACTATTCATAGCCATAGGTTAAAGTGGAGTTGAGGATAAACAGGGGAACTGCTTACCCTAGCTCTCATTTTTTCTGTGATGCGTTTCCTCACTGGTGGCCCATCTTAGACATTAGGAGATCTGGGTGTCCACAAAATTCTGACTTGTTCCCCTAACTCTCAATTCTCACTTTACCAACTGATTATAGGCATCAGGTAATGTCATGAAGTTTTAAATGACACACCCTCGGACGAACTGAAACCTCGCGGGTTCGATTCTCGGCCTCGCCGATCTGAGAGTAAAATTTCGGACATTCCATGGACTGGTTAAATCCGGAAAATGCACTAAACTCCCAAACTGTTTAAATATTGGTACTAAAAGTGCTGTATGTCAACATGGTTAAAGCCTTAGTGAGCAGCAGTAGCGTATAGTCCAGGAATGTGGGAATTTACTTCTATTATTTAATATTTATTTAATTTCTAATAATTCATAACATGGGATGCAGACTGCAGTTGTTAACATTTAACGTCGTTACGTTGCTCTACCATACCTCACTGAGTACCTGGAGTCACAACAGTGGTTCTCATAACTGGCTGGAACCAGTGGCGAAGTCGGTAAGGTACTTGACCACGGATCAGTATGTGCGGTGTTCTAATCCTGGCTCTCCCGTGACTGACATCGCTTTCGAGTGAGGAAACTGACGTTAACCTTAGCTTTACCATTTTTGTGACAGATCTGAGAGGAATTTGTGTCTTGAACCATTAGACGGTCTGTCAGTATAGTGCGTGTGTGTAACTCTAGCCATGACTTAGAACCACTCGAAATTGTTTATAGCAGAGGCTTTCATAGGCGTTCCGCTGATACAGTAGATGTATTACATTTCAAACTGTTTTTCTCTCTCTCTCTCTCTCTCTCTCTCTCTCCCCTCTCTCTCGCCCTCTCTTTTCTCTCTCTCTCCCCCGCTCTCTCTGTCTCTGTCTCTCATATGTGGATGAGTAGGCCTATGGGCATGTTGTGGGTGAATATGGGCATGTTGTGTGACCGTATGGGCATGTTGCGGGCGAGTATGGGCATGTTCTGGGTCAGTATGGGCATGTTGTGGATGAGTATGGGCATGTTGTGGGTGAGTATGGGCATGTTGTGGGTGAGTATGGGCAGGCTGTGGGTGAGTATGGGCAGGCTGTGGGTGATTAAAGCTAAGGTTAGCGTCAGTTTCTTCACTAGAAAGCGATGTCAGTGGCGGGCGAGCCCAGGATTTGAACCCCGCAAATACTGATCCGCGGTCGAGTGTCTTACCGACTTATGGTCGGGCTTTGTGTGAGTAGGTTGTTCGCTCTATGATATAGAAATACAATCCATTGTTTGACATCCACTCTTTCTACCAAGTCTCTCTTTACATAACTCCTCCGTGAAAGTCTTTAGATTCTTTCGGTTGAGTTAACCCATCTACTACCAGTTGAGTCATAGGCGTACAACATTTCACTTCTGAATGTATCACGGAGGTCGCAAGAACAAACGAACGCGTAGACTCTGCGACATTTAACGTCGCTCTCTATAGCTGCCGTCGATCATTCCATCCGTTGATATCATCTAGACGCTCTAATCGTCGCGCCGCATAAATCTGGGCACCAGTGCAATAATATGTTAAATGTGAACTACATTTAGAATGGAAACTATACCTTTAAAATTTGAAATGAACCTTTACATGAGAACTATGAAGCGCTCAGATATTACTGCGTCACATGTTAATTAGCAGCAGCTTCTTTGTCTTCAAACCTCTTCAGCCGTGCACTGGAAGATAAAGCGTCTTCAAAACAAAAACAATAAAACCAGAGCTGAAAGCAGCAGCAGAGCGAGTGAGTTATTGTGTTTATGACTTAGGGTGGAATGTAGAACTGAGCGAGATTTCACTGATAACCTGATGTAGATTGCCTCTGGTTTAGAGCTTTGCTCAGAATATATCGCACTGACAGCGTAAACAAGAAAATAAGTAGAAAGTGCCACTTTATGTTCTCAGCCGTGAACAACTGCGCATTTCTTGTAGAGATTGTTGTAAGATAATCATGCCCTGAACTATCAGAGATTGTTGTAAGACAATGAATGAATGAATGAATGAATGAATGAATGAATGAATGAATGAATGAATCAATGAATGAATGAATCAATGAATCAATGAATCAATGAATCAATGAATGAATCAATGAATCAATGAATGAATCAATGAATGAATCAATGAATGAATCAATGAATGAATCAATGAATGAATCAATGAATCAATGAATCAATGAATGAATCAATGAATGAATCAATGAATGAATGAATAAATCAATCAATCAAACAATCAATCAATCAGTCAATCAACCTATCTATCCATCTACTTACCTACCCATCAATGAATCAATTGAGCTAGTACAATTGAATGAAATGCTTTATTTAACTGTTACAAGCAGACCTGCCTCTCTCAACTTATCCTGTATTCGACTCTCTCGTCTATTACTTGTAAATCAAACACGCAATACCTAAGCTACGCGCTGTGACGTGTGGCGCCGCCATACGAACAAAATATTTACTTCTTTAAGAATTTGTCCACATAAATTTAAACTATAGCCACTCGCCAGTGGCGCCACTCGCTACAAGAGACAGTGTCGCCATTCGCCAGAGGCGCCAGCTGATTAGAATTATTGCTCCAGTGGCGTCTGTCCCTACCACACACACGACAACTGCGTCATTCCCCAGGTGGCAGAACCTGTATGCTTTTAGAGATAGCTTTTGGGCGCCAGTGCTGTTTTTTATGCTCTTAAATGTTTGCAACTTACGCTTAATTTACGACCTATTTCTCGCGGAAACTTTTGGCTCTGCATTTCTACGCATTTAGGTAGTAACGGCAAATGCTTGCAGTAGTGGCCGGTTAAGTAAACAAAAGCAACTCGTCTTTTGTAGTTTAATTGTAGTAGATTAGCGTGCTTTCAGTTTGGAACTTTAACCTTTAGATCTATTTCTCAAGCATGTCAGATATATCTGCTAAATCTATTGCTCTACAGAACGAGACCAATGCGCAGTAGCTCACGCCCATGCGCCGTTATGAAGTACGGCGTAGATAGAGCAAGAGCTCTGGTCTAGTTGTGGATAATAGATCAGAGCTGACATGTGTAATGAGCTGAAGAGAGATAAGACCTTGTAGGTCAATATATGTATGTGCAAGCTTTACAGCTAGGTTTAGAGGCCGAGTGCGCATAGCAAGGCCGCTATCAATCAATCAATTAACAGATCAATAATCTGTTAGTTTATTGAACTTTAGCTCTGGTATTAATTGGGTTTCAGTTAAGAATTTGGCCTAGTTTAGGAAAGTGGCTAAGGATTTGAAGCCTCTTTTTAATATTACTGTTCTTATGGGTTTAACGTCAAGGTCAGAAGCTCGAAGGGCTTCTCTACCATACGTCTACCAGACCCGATCATTGCGTGGTTGATAAACTGATCGACCTACCTCAGCAGCGGGCCGACTAGACTGAGTGATGATCCAGTTTTCAATGGGAAATGCTTGTGAAACATATTCAAATATCAAAGATACAATAGATATAGAATACAGCATGCATATAATATGATATCGTATTAAAACGATAAGCATGTACATATAGACAATTATGAAATAAAAGAAATTTTCTACAGTTAGATTATTTTTTTCTATACATGTACGTTTACATATTTTTGATCAAGAGTCTTTTTTTATGAGAAATTCCTGCTCTGATGGTGCGCAAATTTTATTTTTTGTTTGATGCTACATGTGTTGATCAAACTTTGAACTGTTGATTTTTCTACTTTCACAATTGTTTGTCGGTGTTTGAAGACTTTTAAATAACAATATGTGCTGTGTATAGGACTGAGCCTGGTTAGATAGAACTTCTGCATTCGACAGGTGGCGCCACTAAATATTTGTGTTTTAATTACCTATTGATAGAAACTGGATAGATGGAAAATTTGCTTTCGCTAAAGGACGCCTCCTAGCATTAATATTTTTTATTGTTTTTTGACGGAAACTGGACAATTAGACCTTCTGCAATCGCCGTTTGTCGCCACGTAATATTAATGTTTTTCATGTTTAATGATTGAGATTGGATAGATAGAACTTCTGCAATGCCGTTTGTCGCTACTTAATATCAAGGTTTTGATGTTTATTTATAGAGACGGGAGAGATAGTTCCTGCAGCATTCGCCACGTGGCGACAGGACTCACTGTACAGTCCATTCGCTGACATCAGACAGAATCTGTTCCTCGAGCAGGACAAGTACGCAGAGCTACGCAGAGACAGAGACAGACCTTCGTAAGACCTCACTGTGGTTGATATTTCATTAGTTAAATTCATCAGGAACTGTGTACTAATGCTAGCGTAAAGGCCACATTTCCAATTATACATACACGCGCCCACACGCACACACACACACGCACACACACACACACATATGTATACATCTACACGAACAGTACGATACAATACAGCGTGATTATCATAATGTTGTTTATTCTGATCTTTATACATGCAGTTTTTTGATAGATCAGAGAAGAGTGAAATGAACTGACTCTATCACACAAGAACTACCTAGTTTAAATACTTGTTATAAGGCGTTAATATCTATCAGCTTAACATAGGCTAATTATAAATAAGTAAATAAATAATTAAAAATAAGGTAAATATTTGTTTTAAATTTTAAATAGCGTAAACATGTAATATTTTAAAATAAATTAGTGTAAATACAGTACAGTATTTGTCATAGACATTTTAAAAACGACTTTGAAACTTAAAGAATTTTATCAAAACTAAGTACATATCTAATATTAAATACCTTTCTTTAGATACTGCGCAAAGTATAAGATAACCGAGGCGAGACGATCATGCCAGAGCGCGCTGAGGCAGGACCAGGTGGGCGGGCCTGACGACGGCTGGATCAAGAAGCTCGTCCGTGGAACGACTGTCTGCGTCGAGTGCCAGCAGTTCGCCATGCACAAGTCTCTGGGGTATCGCTGCTTCGGGCACGGCGTCAACCAGCGAGAGACCCAGTGGAAGGCCGTGACCGTGCCCCGCTGCCACGGGAGCTGGGTCATGACCTCCGCACACATCACCCCCTGTCAGTGTGACCCTAGCCGTGAAGTTAGCTTCGTGTTTGTGTAGATGTATCGTTCAGTGACTATGTCAGTCAGCCTGTGTCCACGGGGACTGTAGAAACACGAGGGAACAGGCGAGGTGTTGGACAGTGAGTGTGTTGAGGTGAACAGATGGCTTGAAGAAAAATGAGTCCATGAATGAGAGGAGCAGAGAATTATGTGGTCAGAGTTAATTGTTTTTGTGATAACAAATTCACAATCAGCTTGCGTAGACAAAATTAGATTCACGGTAATTTCAGCTGAGCGACTGGACTTCCGGCGTATCCACTGATGAAAGATACAGGGACTTAACTATATCTGAATGGCTGTGTGGCAAAGGACAATTTCTAATCGTTAATTAAACATTTGAAGAAGAGTGGACTAGTTGTGTACTGTTTATTGATAGCTTAGTTGTGAAGCAGTCAATGGTTGATTTATTGAATAAACTATGTTGTCGTAGACTTTCATTGATCGATTAAATGCTTATCGATCACTAGTCAGATTAATTGTATCTATTTGAGTAATATCTGTGTCGTATATTGTAAGACTGTGGTTATCTAATATTAGCTTTTTAATATAAGCCTTTTTAGTTTATAATTAGATAGACTTCTATAAAAGCTTGTGCATTAAATTCTAGTTCAAGGAGGAAATAGCTCTGCTGATTTAGGTTGTAAATGGCTGCGGGGTCGAGAACTTGCAAATCATTGTCTCAGCAATCCGTTAAATACGAAACTGTCGCTAAAGTTTCATTTTAAGCTTTAAACTTAAAAACTAATAGAAAATAAATAGTAAATCGAGGCAGCTGGTAAAATTCTCAAACAAAACAAATATTAATGAAATGACTAGAAATGTTACTCCCTGACGGGAAGAGTTAAAATGACTGTCTTCTTAACGTTTCGCCATGATTTAGGCTTTTTAAAATCAGAAATATTGGCTTATTCAAAAATCGTTATTTTACTACCGAACTGTTTCCCACTAGCTTAGGCCTACTTGTTTCGATTTTGTTCACCCAGATACTGTAACTTTTCTTATTCGTGTTGCTTTCTTTACTCTTTTATTGTAGACCAAATATTTTACTGCGTGTATTGCATCTGTATTTGTATTATAGTCTAATATTTTAACGACATAAACAATTACTTTACTCCAATGTTTAGTTATTGTTGTCTCTTCAGTCAGTGTTACCAGGCTAGCAGGATTTGCTAGTGTTTCCACTAGGGTTTCCCTTGAAATGAGGAAAATGTCCATTTAGGGAAATAATGGATTTAGCCTACAACTTCGATGTAGGTTGTGAGAAACGTTGAAGAGATTAGTATAACTATCCGGGATGGGAATAAATAAATAACTTTTAAAGGTTTAACGCCCGTTTCCTCATAAAAGGATGATGTCAGGGACGTTACTCCCTGACGGGAAGAGTTAATCGATAGTCAGACGAGGATGGGAAGGAGGTTGAAAGAGATTGAAATGAGGAAAATGTCCATTTAGGGAAATAATGGATTTAGCCTACAACTTCGATGTAGGTTGTGAGAAACGTTGAAGAGATTAGTATAACTATCCGGGATGGGAATAAATAAATAACTTTTAAAGGTTTAACGCCCGTTTCCTCATAAAAGGATGATGTCAGGGACGTTACTCCCTGACGGGAAGAGTTAATCGATAGTCAGACGAGGATGGGAAGGAGGTTGAGAGAGATTGAAATGAGGAAAATGTCCATTTAGGGAAATAATGGATTTAGCCTACAACTTCGATGTAGGTTGTGAGAAACGTTGAAGAGATTAGTATAACTATCCGGGATGGGAATAAATAAATAACTTTTAAAGGTTTAACGCCCGTTTCCTCATAAAAGGATGATGTCAGGGACGTTACTCCCTGACGGGAAGAGTTAATCGATAGTCAGACGAGGATGGGAAGGAGGTCTAGTTGACCCTGACCACTAGTGAATGACAAATAGAAAAAGGTGCGGTAGGAAATTTCTTTAGATTAGTTTTAGTAATTATTAGATTAACAAAAGTAGTTTTTTAGTAGTTTTAGTAATTATTAGATTAACAAAAGTAGTTTTTTAGTAGTTTTAGTAATTATTAGATTAAGAAAACACAGTTAATTTTATATCTATTCTACTAGATTCCCAGCGCTTAAGTAAAATTAAAATAGTCATCATTGAAAAGTGTCCATTTCGAAACAATGATCAGACCACGAAAAGGTTTAACTATCTTAGTTCATTTAGCGCAATGTACAAGAGGTACTTCATCGAAACGTTCTTGAGTCGTTTTCTGGTCTACAGTAATATCTTTATAGCAAGCTCTACAATGTAATAAAACCAAATTAAGTTCAGTCAGCAGATTTCAGCCTAATGTGTAGCTTCAGATATGTCCGTTGGACGTTTGTCTACTTCTAGAGGTATCGAATTTGATTGAGTTGAACTCTATAGTCTCTTGCTCACTGACTAATTGATTGATTGATTGTAACTCTCTAGTAACTAGTTCGTTAGAATTAGCTGCACAGTTTTCTTAATTCCATCCCAGTGACCTATCCACTGACCTTGATCTATCAACTGACCTTGAAAGCCAGATTCCGGAATAAGACTTGTCCACATCTTTAGACTTTTCCACATTTCCAATCCCAGACCTTTCCACTGATCTACTTCTTTCAATTGAGCGAGAAATTCCTCTTTTCTCCTCTGAACCTTCTTCTTCATAAGAATCCTCCCTTCCAACTGACCTATCCACTGACCTTGACCTATCCACGGAAGTGGAAATGATCACTCCAGAATATGACTTGTCCACTTCCTTTGACTTGGAAACGTCACCAAGGCCTGATCTATCCACTGACTTTTCCCTTTCAACATCTCGTGATGCCTCAAAAGTTCTCTTATCATATTCTCCATCCTCGTCTTCTTCTGAGTCATCTCTTCCTACTGACCTATCCACTGATCTTGACCTATCAACGGAAGTGGAAATGATCACTCCAGAATACGACTTGTCGACTTCCTTTGACTTGGAAACATCACCAAGGCCTGACCTATCAACGGACTTTTCTCTTTCAACATCTCGTGATGCCTCAAAAGTTCTCTTGTCATATTCTCCATCTTCTTCTGAGTCATCTCTCCCAACTGACCTATCCACTGACCTTGACCTATCCACCGACGTGGATATTACTCTTCCGGAGTAAGACTTATCCACCTCTCTGGACTTGGACACGTCACCCAGTCCCGATCTATCGACAGATCTTTCTCTCGACACTGAGCGAGATCCCGGCAGAGTCTTCTTATCCATTTCCTCCTCAGAATCCTCGCTCTCATCCGACTCTCCGTCATCTCTTCCTATCTCCACTGACCTCGCCGCTGACCTTGACTTCTCGACTGACCTTAGCGGCCCTGATACCTCCTTCGATCTAGATGCCTCACCCGATGCGCTCAGCACTCTCTTCACCTGACCATTACCCGTCATCAAACTCTCGTACGTCGCTGCCTCAGACTTCGATTCTTTCGATTCTTTAGAGTGTGACCCAGATTCTTTTGACTTTGACCCAGATTCTTTTGACTTTGATCCAGATTCTTTAGAGTTTGACCCAGATTCTTTTGACTTTGACCCGGATTCTTTAGAGTTTGATCCAGATTCTTTAGAGTGTGATTCCTTTGACCCAGATTCCTGTGATTCCTTGGATTCCGATTCGTGCGATTCCTGTGATTCCTTGGATTCCGATTCGTGCGATTCCTTTGACTCGCTGCTGGAATCAGGTTTATGGGTGGTTGTAGGTTGAGGTGGTTTTGTTGGTTTTTGTGTTGGTGGAGCAATAGTTGTCGTAGGTTCTGGAGTGGTCGTTCTCTTGGTGGTAGGGGGCCTGGTGGGTTTCTCTGAGGTAGGTGGCCTGGTGGGTTTTTCCGAGGTAGGTGGCCTGGTGGGTTTTTCCGAGGTAGGTGGCCTGGTGGGTTTTTCCGTGGTAGGTGGCCTGGTGGGCTTGCCTGTGGTGGTTCTTCTAGTTCTAGAGGTGGTGGGAGGTCTAGGCGGCCTGGTGGGTCTGGTAGGAGGCCTAGGTGGTCTGGTGGGTCTGGTTGGCGGTCTAGGTGGCCTGGTGGGTCTAGTGGGAGGTCTAGGTGGCCTGGTGGAAGGCCTGGGGGGCCTAGGTGGTCTAGTAGGAGGTCTTGTTGGGGATCCGTCAGCTGCAAACGAAATAAGTAAACAACTGAATTGACTCAGTTATATGAGGCAATGCGTGAAACATGACCTGGTAGATATATTATGACAAAAATTGTTGTGTAATATCATGCGTGACGGTAGCTGTTTGATAGTATCGTATTGTGACAGCACATTATGACAGTATTTATTTTAGATGAACATATTATGCCAGTAATTGTAGTATACTGTCATATTATGCCAGTAATTGTAGTATACTGTCATATTATGCCAGTAATTGTAGTATACTGTCATATTATGCCAGTAATTGTTGTACCGTGCCATATTATGACATTATTTGTTATACATTGTGTTTTTAAAAAAATAATACCACACATTTGATCCACACATTATTTTTACAATAAAGTCGTAAGGAGTTGCCCGATGTTCTTGAAATTTACAGTACTTAACCAGCAGCCAATTCTACCGAACATTGAGAAATTTCATTTGAATATCTCTTATAACTTGAACGTTATAGGTTTGAGAATAGCAGTGGGGTCAGATAAGAAATTTCCAGTACTGGATTAGGGGCGTGTTACACGCAGCGTAAAATTATCTCTATAAAAGTAATAGCGAACAAGTAACAGAAAAGTTTTGCAAATACTAATTGGAAGAGCAATCATTTCTTATCAAAGCGACATAGAATACGTGTTGATCTGTCCTTAATTGACAAAGTTATTGAACGTTTAATGCATGCAGTGCATGTATAGAATTACGAATATGCCATTTTAACTGTGGTGGAAGAGGACACAGCTGCAGTAGGTGCGTTCTCATCGTCTCACGGCAGCTGAGCTCTCGCCTAGCACACGCAGGCCTAATGACGTAAAGCACGCATTAAAAGTTTAATAACTTTGTTAATTTAGGACATATCAGCACGTATTTTATGTCGCTTCGAAAAGAAATGCCTGCTCTTCAAAACAGCATAAACAAAAATTTTATAATACGTGTTCGCTATTATTTGTATAGAGACAATTTTATGCTGCATATAACACGCCCGTAATCCTGTACTGATAGATTGGCTGATTTTAGTGGTTGACTGCTTGATTTATTAAATTAATTGGTTGTTTGAATGATTAATTGATTGATTGATATACTCACGTATATCGCACTTGTCTCCAATGTAGCCCTCATCACACAGGCATTGATAGTAACCCTCGCCGTTCTCACACACACCGTAAACACAGGGGCTGGAGGAACAGCTGTCAATCACTGGCCAATCAATAAATCAATCAATATATAAAAAAATCAATCAATCAATCAATCAAAAAGTCAATCAATCAATCAATCAGTCAGTCAGTCAATCAATCAGTCAGTCAATTAATCAATCAGTCAGTCAGTCAATCAATCAATAAATCCATCAATTAATCAGTCAATCAATCAATCAATCATTCAATCAGTGAATATATCAATCAAGCAATCAATCAGTCAGTCAATCAATCAATCAGTCAGTCAGTCAATTATTCAATCAGTCAGTCAATCAATCCATCAATCAATAATCAATCAATCAATCAATAAATCAACCAATCAATCAAGCAGTAAATAAAGCAATAACAAATAAATTCTGTAAACATGTGCGTCATATCGAACAACTAAAGAAGTAGAAGGAGTCTTACAGCAGTCGCAGTTTGTTCCAGTCCAGCCTTCATCACAGAGACACTGGTAGCCGTCGATATCATCCAAGCATGCGCCGTACTTACACGGGTTACTGGCGCACTCGTCAATGTCTACAATCAATCAATCAATTAATCAATCAATTAGTCAATCAATCAATTAATCAATCGATCAATCAATCAATCAGTAAATCAGTCAATCAGTCAGTCAATCAATTAATCAATCAATCAGTCAGTCAATCAATCAATCGATCAATCAGTCAATCAGTCAATCAATCAATCAATCAAGCAATCAAGCAATCAATCATCAATCCATCAGTCAATTAATCAATCAATCAATCATATTTTAGCATAGACGTTTACGATATATATTAGAACACAGACAGACAGACAGACAGACAGACAGACATACAGATAGACAGACAGACAGACCTATGTCGCAGTGGGTGCCTGTGTAGCCGGGTGGACAGAGACACTTGTAGCCGTTCACGTGATCCTCACACTCTGCCCCGTTAGCACAGGGGCTTGAGGAGCACTCGTCAATGTCTACAATCAATCAATCAATCAATCAATCAGAACCATTAACACAGGGGCTTGATGAACACTCGTCTATGTCTACAATCAATCAATCAATCAAGAACTCGTCTATGTCTTTATGGACATTCGGTTGGTGAGCGCCTAGGCTCCAGAAATTGCTACTATATATTCAAGAACGAGTGGAAGAGATTTTGATATGGTATGGGACAAAGAGGAGTGGAGAAGGTCCATTTGTATCCCGACCTTAGTTAAACTGGGATTTTATTGGAAGATGTTGATGGTGATGAATAAATATTATCCGATATTTATAAATTTATAAAATAATAAAATAGTTAAAGTTATTTATTATATTACTTTAATCAATAAACAAATAATGTTATAAATGTAATTAATTTAGGAATACAAAGCCCACCGATGTCGCAATGGCGTCCAGTGTACTACAGATGCACTGATTGATTGATTGATTGATTGGTCTCTACCTATCTCGCAGTGTTTGCCTGTGTACCCAGGACTACAGATCCACTGATTGATTGATTGATTGATTGATTGATTGATCTCTACCTATGTCGCAGAGTTTGCCTGTGTACCCTGGTCTACAGATGCACGTATAGTGATCCAAGAGGTCCTTACATTCTCCATGAACACACGGGCTGGAGGCGCACTCGTCTATGTCTAGTATGATACAATAATAACAGTAGCAATAACAGTTACTGTAATAGTACCAAAAACAGTAATAATATTTATGATGATTGACTAAGAGACGACTAACTAAGAGATGAGTAACTAAGAGACGATTAACTAAGAGATGAGTAACTAAGAGACGATTACCCAAGAGATGAGTAACTAAGAGACGATTAACTAAGAGATGAGTAACTAAGAGACGATTACCCAAGAGATGAGTAACTAAGAGACGATTAACTAAGAGATGAGTAACTAAGAGACGATTACCCAAGAGATGAGTAACTAAGAGATGAGTAACTATGAGATGAGTAACTAAGAGATGAGTAACTAAGAGATGAGTAACTAAGAGATGATTAACTAAGAGATGAGTAACTAAGAGACGATTACCCAAGAGATGAGTAACTAAGAGACGATTACCCAAGAGATGAGTAACTAAGAGACGATTACCCAAGAGATGAGTAACTAAGAGACGATTACCCAAGAGATGAGTAACTAAGAGACGATTACCCAAGAGATGAGTAACTAAGAGACGATTACCCAAGAGATGAGTAACTAAGAGACGATTACCCAAGAGATGAGTAACTAAGAGACGATTACCCAAGAGATGAGTAACTAAGAGACGATTACCCAAGAGATGAGTAACTAAGAGACGATTACCCAAGAGATGAGTAACTAAGAGACGATTACCCAAGAGATGAGTAACTAAGAGACGATTACCCAAGAGATGAGTAACTAGACGATTACCCAAGAGATGAGTAACTAAGAGACGATTACCCAAGAGATGAGTAACTAAGAGATGAGTAACTAAGAGATGAGTAACTAAGAGACGATTACCCAAGAGATGAGTAACTAAGAGACGATTACCCAAGAGATGAGTAACTAAGAGACGATTACCCAAGAGATGAGTAACTAAGAGACGATTACCCAAGAGATGAGTAACTAAGAGACGATTACCCAAGAGATGAGTAACTAAGAGACGATTACCCAAGAGATGAGTAACTAAGAGACGATTACCCAAGAGATGAGTAACTAAGAGACGATTACCCAAGAGATGAGTAACTAAGAGACGATTACCCAAGAGATGAGTAACTAAGAGACGATTACCCAAGAGATGAGTAACTAAGAGACGATTACCCAAGAGATGAGTAACTAAGAGACGATTACCCAAGAGATGAGTAACTAAGAGACGATTACCCAAGAGATGAGTAACTAAGAGACGATTACCCAAGAGATGAGTAACTAAGAGACGATTACCCAAGAGATGAGTAACTAAGAGACGATTACCCAAGAGATGAGTAACTAAGAGACGATTACCCAAGAGATGAGTAACTAAGAGACCCTAAGAGATGAGTAACTAAGAGATGATTAACTAAGAGATGAGTAACTAAGAGATGATTAACCAAGAGATGAGTAACTAAGAGATGAGTAACTAAGAGATGAGTAACTAAGTGATGATTAACTAAGAGATGATTAACCAAGAAATGAATAATTAAGAGATGAGTAACTAAAAGATGATTAACCAAGAGATGAGCAACTAAGAGATGAGTAACTAAGAGATGAGTAACTAAGAGATGAATAACTAGGAGATAATTAGCTAAGAGATATTTAACTAAGAAATGACTGAACAAATGAATGGATGATAAAATAAAATGAATCTATGATTGATTTTTAAACGGATGATTTAATTAAAGACTGCTTTGATGATTGATTTAATGATTGATTGATAGAGATGATTGCTGTTGCCTGTTAGATTCATAGCATAACTATCTCATGGATTTTAATTCTTTGAAAATTGTTTGATGGCTCTACTGACGGACTGATTGATTTAACTTAATTTGCTGTATATTGTTAGACTAATTAATTGAATGATTGGTTAATTGATTGATTGATAGTTTCTTACCCACGTCGCAGTTTCTACCGGTCCAGCCTGAGAGACACTCGCACACGTAACCATTGATAACGTCAGTGCAGTTGCCATGGTAACACGGGTGAGACTCGCATTCGTCGATGTCTGAAAGTAAACAAATTGGATTAAAACAACAAGAGTACTGATGTCAGTGGTGTATTGATTGATTGACGAGTAGATTGATTGATAGATGGACTGGTTGTTTGTTTAACCAATTGATTGATTGAATGATTGATTGATTGCAGACATAGACGAGTGTTCACGATCCCTCTCTCAATGGGGCTGAGTGTTGATTGATTGATTGATTGATTGACTGATTGACAGGTTGACTGATTACTGATTGATTGATTGATAGATTGATTGATTGAGGGGTGAACAAATAGACTGATTGATTGATTGATAAATCGATTTATTGATTGGTAGATTGTTTGACAGATGAACCGATTGATTGATTGACTGATTGATTCTCTCTCTCTTAGTGGACTTCCTACTGGCAGGTCCATGGTATATAACGCTTCCACTCTTCTCTATCTTCCGCTTTCCTCATCATGTCCACATATGAGTGGGTGCACGGGACTGGGGGCATTCATTTGTGTTGTGATATACCATTCTTTTCATGGGGTTATGCTCATGACGAGGTGGTCTCCCTGTGCCTTCCTCAGCTTTGACTAATATCTACTGGATAGGGGCGTCATTCCATGAGAAAACAATCTTGTTTACTCTCAAGTGATTGATTGACTGATAGATTGATTGACTGATTGATAGATAGAAAGATAGATAGATAGATTGATTGGTTGATTGACTGATTGATTGATTATCGTACCTATATCACAGTTGACTCCAGTGAAGCCTGGTTGACAGAGACACTCATATCTGTTCTCTCCATTGACACAGTCACCATTGTAACATGGCTGACTGTAGCACTCGTCGATATCTACATGTATAGTACAATACAGTACATCACAGTACACTACAGTACAGTACAATACAGTACAGTACAGTACAATACAATACAATACAGTACAATACGGTACAGTACAGTACAGTGATGTACAGCGAAATATTTTATAGCTCAATACAGTACAATGTATTATAGTAAAATATACAATGTACAATGGAGTAAATATACAATGGAGTAAATATATAATGGAGTAAAATCGCCACTGGCTGAAGCCAGCGACGATGTTGATAAGATATCCAACCACGGATCAGTATGTGCGGGGTTCAAATCATGGACTCGCCCGTCACTGACATCGCTTTCGAGTGAGGAAATTGACGTGAACATTAGCTTTACCAGCTTTGTACAAAATAGTGCAGTAAAGTACAAAACAGTACAGTGCAAATTAGATAGTTCTTTACATGATCTTTGGTCAACGATTGCTATTAGGTTATCTCCTACAAGTACTTCAGTTGTTGATGCACTGAGCGCTGGGTTAGTGGCCGAGTGGTCAGACAGCTTAACTAACAAGCTATCTGACCATTAGCTTAACAAGTCAGAGACCATAGGTTCAAATCCCAGTCATACCTAATCTGACAATTACGATTATAGTGTAACATTTAGTTATTACTTATTTATTAATTATTAATTATTTAATTCGTTATTACTTATTATTTATTATTTATTTAGTTATTGCTTACTATTTAGTAATAATTAATTATTTATTAATTATTATTTAGTTATTGCTTATTTAGTTATTACGATTATAGACAGTTGCGATGATATCATATCTAACAATTGCCATTAGGAAATGGACGACAAACTCAGCTGCAGTGGTGTTTAATCAGATATGTGTTATTAGCTGAGGAATAGAATACAGTACCAATTTATTACTTA
Source organism: Enchytraeus crypticus (assembly GCA_905160935.1). Lineage (NCBI taxonomy): Eukaryota > Metazoa > Annelida > Clitellata > Enchytraeida > Enchytraeidae > Enchytraeus > Enchytraeus crypticus. The sequence continues at coordinate 21,035 of CAJHZI010000625.1, forward strand.
TTTAGACATATATGTGCAATTAGTAGAGGAATCAAACGATAGGACGAGACGACGAACCGATGTCACAATGTTTGCCCTGCCAGCCTGCCTGACACACGCACTGGTAGCCGTCGATCTCGTCCCAACAGTCTCCATGTAGACATGGGCTACTAGCACACTCGTCTATGTCTAGTCGATCAATCAATCAATCAATCATTTAATCAGTCACCGTGTAGACATGGGTTACTAGCACACTCGTCTATGTCTAGTCAATCAATCAATCAATCAATAAATCAATCAATCAATCAATCAATCTATCAATCAATCAATAATCCCTTCATGAATGTCTGTAAATAAATTGATTGATCTCACCTATCTCGCAGTGTTTGCCTGTGTACCCAGGTCTACAGATGCACTGGTAGCCGTTAACTTTGTCCACACACTCTCCATCATGTAGACATGGCTCTGAGGAACACTCGTCTATCTCTGCGTGATACAGAGCACAACATAGTACAGTGCAATGCAGTACAGTAGAGTACAGTACAGTAATGTACAGTACAGCTGCAGTACAGTAGAGTACAGTATAGTACATTACAGTACAGTACAGTACAGTATAGTACAGTACAGTACAGTATAGTACAGTACAGTACAGTGCAATTACTGTACAATACGTTAAAATATAGTACAATACAGTACAATACGTTACAATATAGAAAAGTAAAATGCAGATACACTACAATACAGTACGATACAGCAGTACAGTACTGTACAGTAGAGCTACAGTACAATACAGTACCATACAGTACAATACAGTGCAATACAGTACAATACAGTACAGTGCAGTACAGATAAAATACAGATAGAGTACAATTCAGTACCATACAGTGCAATACAGTGCAATACAGTACTATGTAGTACAGATAAAATACAGATAGAGTACAATTCAGTACCATACAGTACAATACAGCACAATACAGTACAATACAGTACTGTGCAGTACAGATAAAATACAGATAGAGTGCAATTCAGTACAGTAATATTCTGTTACATTTACAGTCAGGGTTTGCCTGATTGATGATGGCAATAAAAAGGAATAGACTAATAATTATTTTTAGTACCGTACGATAGAGTTCACAAAGATGCAATATCTTATAGCACGTCTCTGAATATGTCTGAAAATATAATGCTAAGGTTAATATTTTCAACACTGTCAATGGGCGACTTGGACAAGCTAACGGCTCACTTTCATACCAATGCTCTGCATTTTAAAAATAATTACAGAGATATCATAAACCTCAAATATAAACAATTTTGAAAGAAAGAATTGGCATATCATCCCAATAATTATAGATTTGGAAATTTGTCAAATGTTACCTATGCGGTTTCAATATTGATGATATTGGTATTATAGTTGCATGCTTCTAGAGGTGCAGTCTGTTTTTTTCTTTGTTTAATTTTCTTTGTTTATTGCGCGTTTGCGTTTTTCT
>CAJHZI010000625.1:25000-187500 GCA_905160935.1 Enchytraeus crypticus
TAGGCACTCGTATCTGTTGGGTCCGTCCACACAGTCCCCGTTAATACATGGGTTACTGGCACACTCGTCTATGTCTACAATCAATCAATCAATCAATTCCCGTTAATACACTGGCTACTGGCACACTCGTCTATGTCTACAATCAATCAATCAGTCAATCCATCAATCAATCAATCAATCCGTCAGTCAATCAATCAATCAGCCTTTCAACCAATCTATCTAACAATCAATCAAAATAGACCAATTTTTAATCAACAAATCAATGGATCGATCAATCAATCAACCAATCAATCTATCAAACAACAGAAACATATTCACTGTATATTCCTCCGATTCATCATCTGTTGTCCTATCCACTGCTTACAAAAGATTCAATTAGATTAGTCAGCATAAAAATTAAAATGAAATCACTACCACGCAAACAGTCGATGCAACTAAACACAAAATTCCTTATCAATTTGATAAAGAAGAAAATTGATATGGAACTAATAGGATAATGAGCCTGTGATAAGCATCTGGTAACAGGCAAAAATATTAGAGCTGTCAATGCAATTAACTGCCATAACTTGACTTTCAGACACTGTGATAAAAGAACTTATATAGTAAAGAACTGGTATGACAAATTGCTGATATGACTAAGAATTGCTATGAAAAAAACTGATATGATAAAGAACTGATATGATAAAGAACTGATATGATAAAGAACTGATATGATAAAGAACTGATATGATAAAGAACTGATATGATAAAGAACTGATATGATAAAGAACTGATATGATAAAGAGCTGATATGATAAAGAGCTGATATGATAAACGATTTGTTGTTGTTCTTGTTGAACACACCTATTTCACAGTGGCTGCCCGTCCAGCCGGGCAGACAGTTACACTGATAGCCGTTCACTTTATCAGTGCAGTCCCCGTTAACACACGGGTTAGATGAACACTCGTCTATGTCTGCAGTCAATCAATCAATCAATCAATCAATCAATCAATCAATCAATCAAGCACTCAGCCCCGGTTAATCAGTTAATTTTATCATCAATCAATGAGTGAAATCAATCAATCATTGATGATATCATTGACGCGCTGACACATTGACACATACAAGTGCGCAACTGTATTAGTTCACTAAAGAAAGTTTAACAATTATTATCCATTTTGAATTATGTTTTATTAATTAACTTTTTTTAGCCATTTTAACTAATTTTTCTAATTCACTATTAGAAATTGTAACATTTCGACACAGATTAGCATAAATCACAGTTTAACACAGTACATGTATTGGATTTGAAGACGTTACCTATCGCACAGTTTAACACTTTACCTATATCGCAGTTTTTTCCAGTGTAGCCAGGCTTGCAGAGACAAACGTACGAGTTGTTCTTGTCCCTACATTCTCCGTGCAGACAAGGGTTGGATCTGCACTCGTCTATGCCTGCAATCAACAATATCAGCCAATCAGCAATATCCATCAACAATATCAGCCAATCAGAACCACTTCAGATAAACAATTAATCTTTATCGGCCAATCAGCAACGACTTCAGATAAACAATTAATATTTATCTTTAGTAATCTTTTGTTCTTGTCTCTACACTCTCCATGCAAGCAAGGGTTGGACCTGCAATTGTCTATGCCTGCAATTAACATCAACAATATCGGCCAATCAGCAGTGACTTCAGATAAACAATTAATCTTTATCGACCAATCAGCACAGTCGATGCTTCGATTGAGCTTTTTTAAACTAAAAAATAAAAATAACAACAATTAAAGTGCTACAGTCATCAATGACAACATCGAGCACTACTTGGACAAAATCAAGCCGGTGAGTAAAAATATGGTTTAAAAACGATGCAAATTCCAAAATTCAGAAAACCGTCCAAAGTAAATAAATTACGGTCGTCGTTCAACAAGACTCCGGATTTGACTTATTAGTTTTTTACTGGATGCGAGAGACATCCATTACCCAGAACGCCTAGCATCCAAACTGACCAATAGCGTCGCTTTATTCTAGTTCAAAAAATATTCCTGGTAAAGAAATGGTTAAGCGTTAACAATGAAATAATATTTTAAGTAAATACTGTCAGGTTGGAGCCAGTGGCGACGTCGGTAAGATATTCGACCGCGGATCAGTATGTGCGGATTCAAATCCAGGGCTGGCCCGTCACCGACATCGCTTTCGAGTGAGGAATCTGACGTTTACCTTAGCTTTGCCAGTTTTATAAGTGTGAGAGTAGCTAAGAAACACGGGTCGTACTTGATTCGCAGTGGGTTCCTGTCCAGCCAGGGTGACAGCAGCATTCGAACCCCGAGTGGAGGGGCTTACAGTCCCCGTGCCTACCACAGGGTCTAGCCGTGCAGTCGTCTATAGCTGTAGATCAATCAATCAATAAATCATCAGTCAATCATTCAGTCAATCAATCAATCAATCAACCAATCAGTGAATCATTCAATCAGTCAATCAATCAATCAATCACTCAATCCATAATCAGTCAATCAATCATTCAATCAAAATAGCCAATATCAATAGCCAATATCAATATCAATAGCTAACAAAATAGCCAATATCAATAGCCAATATCAATATCAATAGCTAACAAAATAGCCAATATCAATAGCCAATATCAATATCAATAGCTAACCAAAATCGGCAATCAATTTTGCATGAAAATGAAGTCCTTCAAGTGATAAAATAAATCATTTAAGCAAATCTCTCGTCGCCTAATCAATCAGTTAACGAGTGTAAGTATTTAACTAAGATTGCAATTAGTTCTTATATCGGTTTCATTTCTCGAGAAATCGGCAAAGGATTCGAAACCCTATCCAACTGATCCGTAGTGAAACACTTAACTGACCCATCCACTGCGGATTCGATATGGAAATAACGGCACACTGAGTCAGGAAGCACAGATGCTTGTTTAAGGCCCAATTCCTCCTTCCTCTCCATGGTTATTAGTAATCTTTGCCTTTCGATGGCGCATCAATTACAGCCACAGCGGATTTAAGAATAACCTTCCAATGTACTGGGATTTTTTCCTTCCTAAGCTGTTAATACTCGGTCTTCCAAGGTGGTCACCCACAAAGTACTAACCGAGGCCGATGCAACTTAACTTCGATTATTGACGCGCAACTAAACCAAATGCGCTAATCCCGTCGTCAAATGAAATCAGGTATAGATATCGACTACAATAGACTCCACTACAATGGCATGAAATACAAATATAATGTTTTAAATTATAAGCAGAAAAATAATAGAACAATAGACTGTATTCTACAGGTACGATATAATATCCTACTAATCATGTTGCAAATGCACGAATTCTATACAAATCTGTAACTTAGCATTTCAGTTTTATATTCGATACTTACGTATGTCACAGTGTCTGCCAGTGAAACCTGGATAACATGTGCACTGGTACGCTTTCACGTGATCTAAATTAATCAATCAATCAAACTATCAATCAATCAATCATTCAATCAATCAATCAATTAATGAATTGGTCAATAAGTCAATCACCACTCAGTCAATCATAAATAAATAAATAAATCAATTCATCAATTAATCAATCATCAATGGGTCTATCAATGTATATAACAATCGATCAATTAATCTAGCACTCAATCAATTAATTAACCAATCAATCAGCCAATCAATCAATCAACTAGTCAGTCTGTCAATAATCAATCATTGATTAATTAGTTGATAAGTTAGCATAATTTATGACATGTCAGTAAGTTGTCCATATGTGGTTCAGTAGTTGCAGAGTTCGAAACAAAGATTTAACAAGATTTACCAAGATTTAACATGATTTAACAAGATTTACCAAGATTTAACAAGATTTGGCAAGATTTTAACAAAGATTTAACAAGATTTGAACAAAGATTTAACTAGATTTAACAAGATTTAACAGACTTAACAAGATAAAACAAGATTTGAAAAGACTTAACAAGACTTAACAAGATTTTAACAAAGATTTAATAAGATTTAACAAGATTTTAACAGAGATTTTAATAATCTTACGCTTAGTTGATCTCTTGCTTCTTCCACGGAACACATCTTCCACCCAATCGCCGCCCTGCTCCGGGTCCTGCAGGTCCCTTTTGTAGCGAGAACTCAGGTACCTTCTCCTCATCATCAAGTCCTTGGTCGCCATTTTGTCGTAGTGCGACACCTCCAGGTCCTCGTCTACATCACTTGGCCACTGTCCAACACTTGGGCCTCCGTGACTTGGCAACTGTCCAACACTGGGGTAGTCATAATTTGGCAACTGTCCAGCATTAGGAAGAGAATGACTTGGCAACTGTCCAACACTTGGGCCTCCGTGACTTGGCAACTGTCCAGCATTGGGATAGTCATAATTTGGCAACTGTCCAGCACTGGGAAGAGAATGACTTGGCAACTGTCCAACACTTGGGCCTCCGTGACTTGGCAACTGTCCAGCATTGGGATGATCATAATTTGGCAACTGTCCAGCACTGGGAAGAGAATGACTTGGCAACTGTCCAACACTTGGGCCTCCGTGACTTGGCAACTGTCCAATACTGGGATAATCATAATTTGGCAACTGTCCAGCACTTGGAAGAGAATGACTTGGCAACTGTCCAGCATTTGGGCCTCCGTGACTTGGCAACTGTCCAGGCAATTCATGACTTGGCACATATCCAGAACCTGGTAAACTATGACTTGGCAAATGTCCAGCTGAAGGCGGCCTTGAATCTGGAAGGTCATGACTTGGCACATGTCCAGAACCTGGTAAACTATGACTTGGCAAATGTCCAGCAGAAGGCGGTCTTGAATCTGGAAGGTCGTGACTTGGCACATGGCCAGAACCTGGTAAACTATGACTTGGCAAATGTCCAGCAGAAGGCGGTCTTGAATCTGGAAGGTCGTGACTTGGCACATGGCCAGAACCTGGTAAACTATGACTTGGCAAATGTCCAGCAGAAGGCGGCCTTGAATCTGGAAGGTCATGACTTGGCACATGTCCAGAACCTGGTAAACTATGACTTGGCAAATGTCCAGCAGAAGGCGGTCTTGAATCTGGAAGGTCGTGACTTGGCACATGGCCAGAACCTGGTAAACTATGACTTGGCAAATGTCCAGCTGAAGGCGGCCTTGAATCTGGAAGGTCATGACTTGGCACATGTCCAGAACCTGGTAAACTGTGACTTGGCAAATGTCCAGCTGAAGGCGGCCTTGAATCTGGAAGGTCATGACTTGGCACATGTCCAGAACCTGGTAAACTGTGACTTGGCAAATGTCCAGCAGAAGGCGGTCTTGAATCTGGAAGGTCATGACTTGGCACATGTCCAGAACCTGGTAAACTGTGACTTGGCAAATGTCCAGCAGAAGGAGGCCTGGATCCAGGAAGTCCATGACTGGGATAGTTTCCTCCATGACCGGGAAGTTCATTGTCTACTCCACCAGTGGACCATCTTCTACTGCACTCACCGTTGTTACAGGGGTTGGGGTCACACACACCGATCTCTGCAAAAATTACGACCACATAGAGCACTCTCAGTCTGTGTAAACATTACGACAACATCTAGCATTATCAATCAGTACAAACATTACGACAACATCTAGCACTGCCAGTCAGTACAAACTTTACGACAACATCTAGCACTATCTATCAGTACAAACATTACGACAACATCTAGCACTGCCAGTCAGTACAAACATTACGACAACATCTAGCACTGCCATTCAGTACAAACATTACGACAACATCTAGCACTATCTGTCAGTACAAACATTACGACAACATCTAGCACTATCTGTCAGTACAAACATTACGACAACATCTAGCACTATCTGTCAGTACAAACATTACGACAACATCTAGCACTACCATTCAGTACACCGGTCTCTGTAAACATTACGACAACATCCAGCACTCTCAATCAGCTGATTTTAAACATAGTTTAGTGTAATTTACTGGTGACAAGCAGTGCTTCGTGGTAGACTGTTGTACAGAACGTATGTTGTAGTTGTATTGTTGAGCAGAGTCTCCCATCCCACTCATCACAGACTAAGAGCGATACTTTTGAAGTCTACTCTTAAAAAAATTAAGCCATGGACTCAAATTTTCGTATAGACAACAGCATGACTGATCTAAAGACATGGAGCTAATAATCCTAATAGAAAGACATCATAATATGCACAGGCATAATTGTGATAAGAAACAGACGTAAAACGAGCCTTGCACCAGCCTGTAGAGGCGGACGTTAAATCTGTATGACCCTATAGAACAGAGACGGACATTAAAGCGGACAAGCAGCAGGACATCTAACCAGACTCGCAGTGCTGGCCCGTGAAGTAAGGAAGACATTTACACATATACAGCCCGTCAGGTAGACTGACACAGCGACCCCTGTTGCCACAGGGTCTCTGTGAAATACACGGGTTGATCTCTACGAGTAAAATAGTACAATACTACAATAGTGCAATAGCTCAGTAGTACAATAGTACAATAGTACAATACTACAATAGTGCAATAGCGCAGTAGTACAATAGTACAATACTAGAATAGTGCAATAGCGCAGTAGTACAATAGTACAAAGTGCAGTAGTATAATTGTAGAGCAGTACAAGTACAATATTACAATTTTGCAGTGCAGTAAAAACACTAATAATAATCAAAACACAGAAAAAATATACAATGAATTGTACTATTTCTTTGTTTTATTTATTTGTGTGTACTTTCTCGAAAGTACAACACAATACTGTTCTGTATTATACTCTGATAGAGCGAAATACAGTAGAATACAGTAGAGTAAAACGAAACATTATCGCAGAGTATACATGAGGAATATTATTAGTTGGTATTATGTCTGTTTTTGATTGATGATTGGTTGATTAACTAAATATTTTTTTGACGGATGGGTGAATGTGTTTTTTGATTGCCTGATTAATTGATTGATTAATTATTTACATCATTAATTTAATTATTTAAGTATTAATTGATTGATTGATTGATTGATCGATCGATCGCTTGATTGATTGATTGCTTGATTGATTAATTGATTAATTGATTGATTGATCGATCGACCGCTTGATTGATCAATTGATTGATCGACTAATTGATTGACTGATTGATTGATATCGCTTGATTGATCAATTGATTGATCGACAAATTGATTGATTGATTGATTGCTCGATCGATCGATCGCTTGATTGATCAATTCATTGATCGACTAATTGATTGATTGATTCATTCATTCATCGATCGCTTGATTGATCGCTTGATTGATTGATAGATTTAAGACTCACTGGTCTCACACAGTCTTCCCGTATAGCCCCTGTGACAGTCACAGGTGAATCTCCCCCCCTCCCTAGTCCTACACTCTCCGTGAATACAGGGCGAGCTCCTACACCCATCACCTCCCCCCTCTGACGCTGTCACACACAATACAATACAGAACAATACGATACAGTACGATACGATTCAATACGGTATAATGTAATGGAATGAAATGCAATACAATGCGAAACAGAATAATACAATGCAGTACGTTACAGTATGATATAGTACGATATAGTGTAATGCAAAGCAATGCAATACAATACAATCAATACAATACAATACAAAATTTACAATACAAAACAATAAAATTCACTATATATATATATATATATATATATACATATATATATATAATATTTTATATATATATAAATATATATATATATATGTATATTATATATATAATATATATAATATATATATATATATATATAATATTATATATATATATATATATATATATATATATATATATATATATATATGTGCACAATATCATACTATTTGTACTCTATATATGTAAATATGTATACGCACACTATCAGGAGTTGCTGATAAGTTCGTAGTAAAGTTCAACTACCTACATCTCAATTGTCGTTAACTTATCAATAACACGACATAATCAATAAATCAATAGACAGTTTGCAGAGGTCTAAAGACAATTTGCAGAGGTCTAGCATTAAAGGTTGTGGCTTTCTCGTGCTAGGCTTCCTTTACAATCACATGTTTACAAAGAATTGATTGACTCATTCATTGATTGATTGAATTACTCAGTGATTGATGGATTGATTGAGTCAATGATTGATAGATTGATTGAGTTAATGATTGATGGATTGATTGAGTCAATGATTGATGAATTGATTGAGTCAATGATTTATGGATTGATTGAGTCAATGATTGATGGATTGACTCACTTGTTGATTGAACTTTGTGGACAATTATCAAAAATTATTTATTGGTGATAGATAAAATTTTATTAGAAGTTAGAATGATTCATTGGGTAATTGATTGAGTAATTTATTAATAAACTAGATTAGATTGATTTATTAGATTGATTTATTGATTGATGGACTGACTGATTGATCAATTGATTTACTGAGCAATTGTTTGATTAATTGCTCGATACACTGATTATTAGATTGATTGATTGATTAATAGATTGATTGAATAATTGATTATTTAATTTAGTGAGCAATTGATTGATTAATTCATCGCTAAACAGATAATTAGATTGATTGATAGATAGACACGCACGTGTTTGGCACTGATCGCCCGTATATCCCTGGGTACAGATACACTTGTACGTGTGTTTACCGGTCACCACGCAGCTACCTCCGTGCTCACAAGGGCTGCTTCTACAGGCGTCCAAGTCTGGTACAACATAATTGATTGATTAGCTAATTAACTGATTTATTAACCCACTTATTATTTATCTATTAAAATGATTGATTAGTTAATTATTAATTATTTATTAATTAATTATTCATCAGGCTGGAGCCAGTGGCGATGTCGGTGAGATATTCGACCGCGGATCAGTTTGTGCGGGGTTCAAATCCTTGGCTCACCCGTCACCGACATCGCTTTCGAGAGATGAAACTAACGTTAACATTAGCTTTTCTTAATTGACTGATTGATTAGCTGACTTATTATTCATAAAGTAGTTAGTAATTTAACAAGTAATTTAGCTGGTTAACTTAATAAGCTGATTGATTAGCAGGTTGTAGTATGCTTAACGTCAAGGTTCAGAACACAATGCTTCTCTTCAAGACGACTCGACACATTCGAGCTACCGTCAGAAAGATTAAATTAATGTAACAGTAAGTATCTTTCCAGTCAAAGTAGTTACACTCATTGATTCGCACACAACACATAATACAGTGATTGAATAGTTAATAAATTGGATGATTATAAGTATAACTAAGAACAGATAAAATGCTGTTTCATAAATAAGAACAGATGGTGTTTTATAAATAACAACAGATAAAACGGTGTTTTATAAATAAGAACAGACAAAATGGTATTTTATAAGTAAGAACGTATAAAATGGTGTTTTACCTCCAGGTCTTCCTCCCACGGTAATGTTTGTTTTCGTGTTGTTGTCTCCCCTCACGCTGCAGAAGACGATGCCCTCCCGGTCAGTGGTGGGGGGCTTGGGCACGTAGATGATCCCCAGTCTCCCTGGAGAGGCCTGCACGGCCTCCTCGTGGTACTCAGGGCTGGGATAGGTGGAGTGAGAGAGGTAGAACGTTGAGTGACCTCCGTGCACATCCATCTGTCGCGTCAATCAATCAATCAGTCAATCAATTAATCATCAATCAGTCAGTCAATCAATCGATCAATCAATTGATCAATCAATCAGTCAATCAGTCAATCAATCCCATCAATCAGTCAATAAATCAATCAACAATCAATCAACCGTCAGAAGCCATAGGGCTTCTTAACTTGACGGCAGGTGTACACGTGAATCGTTATACGCCCGAAACCCGACCATCGCGGTGGTTGATCAATTAACCGACCAATCGAAGCAGCACTGAGTGATGATTCAAATAAGAAATACTATGCTCCAAGGGAATTAAGTTAAGTATACCCATATTCATTAGCTAGATAATTCGCAGTCCTTTAACATTAAAATATTAAATGTTTTACCTTGCACCATTTCTTAGTGAATACCGACATTTTACCTCACCAGAGAAGTCAACTACGTCGTCGCCTCAACGCATACACAATAATTGAGTTAAGTAAGTGATCGGCGGATTAAGATGAGTTTAGTGAATACGAGCGTAAGAAGATAGTAGCAAATACCAGTATGGTGGCGCCACCGTCCGGCACACGTATCTTACAGTTCTGATGTCCGCCAGCAGGTAGCTGACCTGCTATTGTAGAGTTGTCTCCAGGTACTATCACAATGGGCGCTGAGAAATAACACAATAACACCGATAATAACATATACAATAACACATACAATAACACGTACAATAACATCCACAATAGCGCACACAATAACATACACAATGACAAACAGTGGCGGATCCAGGGGGCCCAGGGCCTATCTAACCGTTGCAGGTCGTTCCTTCGATCATGTACCGCGACAACATCGAGCACTCTACACACGACTAACCGTTGCAGGTCGTTCTTTCGATCATGTACTTGAGACTGTGGAACTCTTGAAAGTTCTCGAGCAGCATGACGTGCAGACACACAGGATCGCTAGCTATCACCTCGAGCTCCTCCACGCTGATGTCCCTGCCCACGCCCACAGATATGAGCGTGATGTCAGAGTCCTGAGCCCTCAGAGCCGAGGTGACCGTGGCGCTGGGTACTGAGGACTGCCCGTCCGTCACCACTATACCCACCCGAGGATGACCTACAGCAACAACAACAACAGGTGGCAGGTTAGAAACTAGGTGGTTCGTTACTTAGTTAGTTAGTAAGTTGGTTAGTTAGTTAGTTAGTTAGTAAGTTGGTTAGTTAGTTAGTTAGGTCTAGTTAGTTAGATAGTTAGTTAGTAAGTTGGTTAGTTAGTTAGTCAGTCAGTTAGTTAGTTAGACCTAGGCATTTAGTTAGTTATTTAGGTCTAGTTAGTTATACCTTGACAGTTAGTTAGTTAGTTAGTTAGGCCCATATAGTTAGATCTAGTCAGTTAGTCAGTTATTTAGTTAGTTAGTTGGTTAGTAAGTTAGTTAGTAAGTAAGTAAATAAGCAAATAAGTTAGATAGGTAGGTAGGTAGGTAAGTAATAAGTTAATTAGTTAGTTAGTTAGTTAGTTAGTTTTTTTGTTAGTTAGGTAGTTTGTTAGTATGTTTGTTTGTTTCTCAGTCAGTTAGTCAGTTAGTTAGTAACTTATTTAATTAGTTATTTAGCTAGTTAGCTGGTTTTATAGCACAACTACAGAGTATCTTTAAATACACATCATCATCATCTTCTTCTTCTTCTTCTGTTGAATCCCGGTATAACTAGGGTAGGGTTTTGAAAATTTTGTAGCAAATACAATGGGGAAGAAAGTAGTTACTAAACCTTAACTTTCTATAACTCTAAAACTTCTTTAAAGTCAATTCTTCTTCTTATCGTGTCCCTACACAGCTTTAAGCCATTTTTTAACGCATTCTTTCGCCGGGTTATTAAATACCATTAAATCTAGTCTCGTAATTGTTCCACCAATTAAGCTGCACTGCATCATATGCGCAATGTCCTCCTCGTCGATACCACATTCGCACAGTGTTGATCCGGTATAAAAACCCCAGCGGCTCAGTGAGACCTTCGTTCTACCAACACCTGTGCGAAACCTGTTTAGACACACCCATGTACGCCGATTCTCATCAGATCCACATGGGAGATTTTCCGATATTTCAACGCATTTACGTTCTTCTGGAATCGTTTCAAGATGTTCTTTCCAGATTTGGAGACGGGTGTATTCAACTGATTGAGTTAGTGGTGACACTGAGTTGAGGAAAGAGCGTCTGGATTTTAGTCGTGGTCTCTGAGGTCTTTGCCCGTGTAGTGGATGTCGCTGATCATATTCTTCTTTACTGCGTTCTGCTTGACTGGCCACTTGACGTCTGATGGCTGGTGGTGCAATGCCAGATAGTAGATATAGACTGTCCCTGTTTGTTGGTTTCAAGCATCTCGTGATTTGACGGCAAGCGTTGTTCAGAGCGCTGTCAACTTTATGTGCATGAGGAGAGCGACCCCAAACAGCACAAGCATATTCAGCACTAGAGTAGCATAGAGCCAGTGCTGTGGAGCGTAAAGTGGATGCTGTGGCTACCCAACTAGTGTTTGCCAATTTTCGAAGTATTGAGTTCCTGGTGTTGATTTTCGCTTTTGTTTTCTCAATATGTTGTTTGGAGCTCAGTGTCCTGTCTAGTGTTACATCAAGGTATATGGGGGTTCTGCAGTATTCAATTGCGATACCTTCCCAAGTAATCTTCAATTCTCTATTGGCGTCCTTATTTCATAAATGGAATGTAGACAATTGAGTTTTGGTAGGGTTTGGCTTTAGGTGATTCTTCCTATAGTACACTGACAGTTTTCCCAGGACTTCACTTAGTTTCTTTTCTATATCAGTGAAACTCTTAGATTGATAGGCACAGCAGTTGTCATCAGCATAAATGAAACTTCTGACATTTGGGATGATTGACTGATCATTCGTGTATATATTGAACAGAATAGGCGCTAGGACACTCCCTTGAGGAAGATCATTTCTCTGATTTCTGCATCGACTCTTAGGATGTCCTACTAGTTCTACATAAAATCTTCTATTGGCGAGGAGCTCTTTGATAAATTAAATAGATCTTTGATTTTAAAGTCAATTAAAAAGTTGTTTTAAAGCAGATCGTTAATCCTGTTTGTGTAGTGTCCGTTTGATGCGATTAACTAATAGGTCAATCGTGAGCCTTACTTTAATTAATAATAATAACAATAATAACACACATAACACGCATTATAGCGAAATGATCAACTGTGTTGATATCTATCACTTTTTAATACCACTTGTTTAAACCGTTCGGCAATTTATTAAAATTTCCGTGTAGCCAGTCCAGTGAATGTCAGAGATTTCACTCTCAGATCAGCGCGGCTGGGATTCGAACCCACGAGGATTCAATTCACCCTAGGGTCTGTCATTTTAAAACTTCATGACGTTATCTGCACCTCTAACCATTGCGCTATTGAGACATTCATTTAATTAGCAATATGTACCACGGACATGTCATATGACAGGACATTCAATTAATATATATATATATATATATATATATATATATATATATATATATATATAAAGAGAGAGAGAGAGAGAGAGAGAGAGAGAGAGAACCTTGTGATTTAGGTCTAGCGCCATGTTTCTCAGTGAATCCGTTGAAAGTCATGTCATCAATAGCGCTGTGTGTGTAGGTGCTCCCCCCACTGAACTTAATCTCGTCCACTGCCTTCCTTAGTCCATCGTGAGTGTGGTGGTCACCGAGGTTGATTTCCCTTGTCACCCCGGAACTAAACGTTATCACTCCAAACTGACTCTGATGCGAACCTCTAACAACATCAACAACAATTAGAGTGCTACCGTCGTTAATGACATTATCGAAAACTCGAAATCGAGAAAAATACAATTAAAGCCAATCAGTAAAACAAAAATATTCAAAATAGTGTAACCAGTCCATTGAATGTCCGAGATTTTACTCTCAGATCAGCGCGCCTGGGATTCGAACCCACGGGGGTTCCATTCACCTCAGGATCTGCGAAACTTGATACTTTATGACGTTACCCCTACGCTATTAAGATATTCTAATAGAATGCCTAATAGCGTAGCAGAGTGAGGAGAAGGCTGATACCAACCTGCCGACCTCGAAGGAGTCGATGACGTCCTTGACGAATCTCTTCATCTTGTCGAAGTCGTCAGCGGTCATACTACTCGACTCGTCCAATAGAAAGAAGATGTCGGCGCCCTGCGAGTTAGGACAACCTGCCGGTGATGTGGTAAAATAAAGGTGTTTTATAGACTAAATAAAGGAGTTTTGAAAGTTACATAAAGGTGTTTTATAGGTTAAATAGAAGCGTTTTAAAGTTAAATAAAGGTGTTTTAATGGTTAAATAGAAGCGCTTTGTAAGTTAAATAAAGGAGTTTAATTGAGTTTTAAAACGACGAAACTTAAATTGATATATTTATTGATTGATTAATTGATTGACTGATTCGATTCAATAACTGACTGATCGGTGAAGTGATCAATACTTTAATTGATTTATTCATTTATTGACTGATTAATTGTTTGATTGTTTGACTAACTGATTACGTGATGAAGTGACCAGTACTTTAATTAATTGATTGATTGATTGACTCACCCATTTCCATGCCCTCCACCTCGTCCACAAATCTCTTGGGGTCGGCTGAGGGCCTGTAGTAGGTCGTCCAGTACTGGGCCTGGTCGTCAATGGCCCTGGGGAGAGCCTGCACGGGGTCCCGGGCCTGCAGGTACAGCCGTGCCGCCAGGGCGGAGTAGAGCGGCTTCGTCAGGTCCTCCCAGTGGACGTGAGTCCAGTCGATCCCGAACACTGCCCGGATGTCCTGAAGAGTCTCAGAGATCAGTGACTGAACTGACGTGTCCTTAGTCACCTCAAACATCGCCTTGTC
The DNA here is from genome assembly GCA_905160935.1 of Enchytraeus crypticus. Lineage (NCBI taxonomy): Eukaryota > Metazoa > Annelida > Clitellata > Enchytraeida > Enchytraeidae > Enchytraeus > Enchytraeus crypticus. The sequence continues at coordinate 39,428 of CAJHZI010000625.1, forward strand.
CACCTATGCAGTCAATTAAACATCGTCCTGTCCACCTGTGCAGTCAATTAAACAACGTCCTGTTCACCTGTACACAGTGTGCAGTCAATTAAACATCGCCTTGTCCACCTGTGCAGTCAATTAAACTTTGTCTTGTTCACCTGTACACAGTGTGCAGTCAATTAAACAACGTCCTGTTCACATGTAGACAGTGTTCAGTTAATTAAACATCGTTCTGTCCACCTGTGCAGTGAATTAAACATCATCCTGTACACCTGGACAGTCGAGGTTCAGAAGCACAAGACTTTTCTTCAAGATGACAGGACACATTCGAGCTACCATCGTGCAGAGTAAAGAGTAAATTGCTAATTAATAGAGACTACAATACATACAGTATTCCAAGATAAAACCAATCAATTGGTGAATATATATTCAATTGATATGTAATATGGGTGTTTAAGAGATAAAACTTTAAAATGATTTCCGTTAAATCTACACTCCATAGATATATGGGTTTATGTTAAGGAAATTTAGTCAAGTTTTAAACTGTTAATTATTGAATTTTTCTTTTTACTCAGTTTCTTCTTTTAAATATTAATTAAACCGCTATTTTAGCAAACATCTTACAGTATCTCCGTATCGGTATCATAGATACGTTTTAATTCATAACAAGTTATTATTATTTATGTAATAGATCTTTTCGGTATTAGCTATAAATAGAACATCGGGGACACCAAATGTAAACAGTGGACAAGAAAACGTAAACATTGCAGAGAATACCATTGAAATGTACTAGTTTCTCGTAAAATTTCTAATACAAGTTTTCTTTAGAAATGTTATTAACTTTACAACCTACTATACGGATATTAATTAAAGAATAACTTAACACTTATAGTTTAACTCTTTCACCCATTATAACGATATGCAAGCATTATAACGAAGTTATAATGTAGACCCATTACATTTACATGTAAATATATGTATCAGATGTCAACATAAACAAACCATTGTTAACATGCAACAAAATATGTTTTCAATTACCGAACTGATCTATTGAAACGATAATAATAATAACAAGAATTACAGTGCTACTGTCGTCCATGACAACATTCAGCATTAAATAGATCACTAGAGGAAATAAATGAGTAAATAAATGTACAAATATATAAATTAAACACGCTATATTATAGTGAAGTGATCAACTATGTTCAAATCTATCACTTTAAATCCAACATGTTTAAAGCATTAGGCAATTTAGTCCATTTTCCGTATAACCTGTCCAGTGAATGTTCGAGATACACTAACATCAGCGCGGCCGGGAATCGAACCCACGAGGGTTCCATTAACCTCAGGATCTGTCATTTAAAGCTTCATAACCTTACCCCTACGCTATTAGGACATTAAAATATATAAATAAAAGTTTAGAAAAGAGGAATTGAAAGTCTAAAGCAGTAAACAAAGAAGACCAGGCGCAGACAGACCTGCCAGATGCCACCCTGGTAGTCCTCTCTGAAGGTCTCCGGGTGTAGCCCATCGTACGACTCGACGAAAGCGAGGCGTCGGGTGAACAGCTTGTCCTCCGTGAAGATGCACGAGGCCTCGAGGCGGCTACACACGGCCTCGACGACCCCGGGGCCCCGGGCCCCTGCCACCAGGGTCTGGTCGTACGACGTGGCGCCCTCACCGGGGCGTCCGAGCACACAGACAACCAGCAGGACAGCGAGACGTACGGAGCGGTACATCGTCGACTGCGTGCGTGTGACTGTTGTTCTAAATGTCTGTCGCTGTTTGACTGTTAGTAAGTGTGTGAGGTAATACGAAGATTCGAAATTTAGTAATATAATAATTTAGAAATCTAGTAATCAAGTAATCTAGTAATCTAGTAATCTCTCTTCAGTGCACTGCCAAGTGGCAGGTTCAAGGTACATATTCATACTCAAAGTCTGCTTTCTCGCTCTATTAGAGCACTTCTTAGATCAACAAGTTAATCCCTTCACAAAGTCTATGCCTTATCCATACCTTATGTAGCCTATAGCTTGGGAAAAATATGGCTTCTGAGGTGGTTTCCCGTTGCCTTCCTCAGTTAGATGGATTAATTACCATTTAATCCTGGGGGAAAATATTTCATGGTGAGGTGAGTCCCCTCTGCCATCCTCTGATCCTGCCTTTAGTCGCCTCTAAAGTACACGCGGCAGATTGTTTGCGGTTGCCCTATTCTGCAGTGGCCCAACCACACCCGAGCACAACACGGGGAAGTAGTAATATAACGTAATCTAGTAATCTATTCATCATCATCATCCTCCTCCCTCGAATCCCAGTTTAACTAGGGTCGGGATACGAGTAGACTGCCTCAAATCAATTATGTCCTACACCACACCATCAGCCAATCCCCTTTTTGAGACTTTTCCATTCGTTTAAAATTTTGTAGCAATTTCTGGAGCCTTGGTGCTCACCAACCGAATGCCCTTTCTGACATTGGTATGGACATTTGAGTGCTTCAGTCCCCTTCTACGACACGTGCAGTCACCGATTGGTCCATTCTTCAAAAACCCGGACACAACACGGGGATAATCTATAAGTAACAGTAAGAAATGTCTAGGTAATGGAAGATAGAGCAATCTTTGGGTCTTAAAACCTGAGCTTCGTTCCTGCCATATTGTGCTTTTCTTCGTTTAATATAAACTTTGGCATCTCATGCATTGTGACGTTTAGATGATCGGGCGTTTCAGAGACAGAAAGATAATGAAAGAGAGAGAGAGAGAGGGAGAGAGTGAGTGAGAGAGAGTGAGTGAGTGAGAGAAAGAGAGAGAGTGAGTGAGAGAGAGAGAGTGAGAGAGAGAGAGGGAGAGAGAGAATGAGTGTGAGAGAGAGTGAGAGAGAGAGAGAGAGAGAGAGAGAGAAAGAGAGAGAGAGAGAGAGAAAGAGAACGTTTATACTATACTCGTTTAATTATAATTATATAATATACTTCTATTGCTCGTCGGTGTCGCTGCTGCTAACACGTCCACACGACAACTAACTCGAGACAATCGAGATCTAGAATATTAATTGTTGCTAGACTGGGATTTATCTAACTAGTCTAGGGCTTCCTCTGACTGGGCTCTGCTATGAAGTATCTCAGGTACCTAACGGCAGCCTCGAGTTAGCCCACAGCTGATCGATTGATTACGCTTAGCCGATAGACCAATCAAGTCACAGACATCGATACGTTGAAATCGATATCTGACAGTCTTGTTGACATCGCATTATCATCATCGTCAACATCATTAAGAGCATTATCGTCATTATTATCACTATTATCATCATCATTATCATCTCTGCAGTTAGTGGCGTTAGGTAACGTCATGAAGTTTTAAATGACAGATCCTGAGGTGAACTGAACTCTCGTTGGTTCGATTCCTGGCTGCGCCTTTAATCCCCGATGAATTCCGCGTTACGCCGCTCTCTCTTGCGCTTGTTGATAGGACACCTGACAAAGGCCGCGGAGCAGCAACAACAATAACAGTAAAATTCTGTCTGCTGCGTATTGCGTAACACTGGCCCCTGTTATGCTGGGCTTCTGCATTTGCTGAGTATGGTTTGATTCGATTTTGTAATATTCTATTGTTATTTTGTGTTATGCTATGGTTATTTTTTGTTCTTCTATTGTATTTAATCGTAAGTTAGTATTGTGTTTCTTTGTGATGTTCTGTAAAATTAGAAAATTAGTTAAATTACACAGAGAGCTGCATTCTATGTTACTGAACTCGTTTTGCATTTAATCTCTTCTCTCGTATTAAAATATTTTGTGCTTTATTGTCTCATGTTCGTCATACAGTCTAGTAACCTTATTGCCTTTCGGCCGCCCGTTCAAAGAGTAGCCTATAATCTCGAACATTCACTGGAGTCCCATTGGAGTGGTTATACGAAAAATGGACTGAATTGCCTAATGGTTAATGCAACATGTGTATCAAAAGTGCTGGATATCAACATGGCCCATCGTTTCACTATAACGTGTACTAATTTTAGTTCTATAGAAAGTTGCATTTAATAAGAGCAAATTATGATGATCTAAATTAAGATTAGAACGATGTCCTACGCATACCCTTATGTCTGAACTTCGATTCTTTTATCTACAATTACCTACACGTTATCAATGCAATTCATTTGTTTTCTACTGGGCCCAACAACAATATATCAATCGACTCTGTTACTCTAATTGATAAATCATTAACCAACTCGTATATTATCTCTCATATCTACGACAGCCCACGTTCCATTCCGCTCACTCAAGCACTGCTACGTAATATCTAAAAGTATTAGATGGATACAGCAAATTTACACTCAGATAAATAGTTCCCTGATTACGTGGGGATGCGTTCTGTATCTCAAATCATAAACTTACGCCTAAACTTATCGTTCGATGTTGTCATTTATTGACTGAGTGCTCTATGATAAACTGGTTCAAGACACACAATACTGTGGTCTGTATACGAGGAGGCTGTAGAGAAATAATACTAGCCATAGGGGCTTCCCTTAATTAGATGACTATGAGCAACAGCTGATAGTAAATGAGCACAAATGCATGCAGACGTTTAACGGAAGCCACTAGTACAAATGAACTTAGGGAATTCCTAAAATAGTCTGTAGATTGATTCTGATAAACAATTGATTTATTGATTGTCATAGTTTTGTCTATTTGGAGTTTCTGATATTAATGACGTCAAGTCTCAATACTGGGCCATCAAATCTAAATTGACCCCGGAGATGAGAGGGTCCAATTCTTAAACCATCCCACTGTGCATATAGCCTAATTTACTGACTACGAGTAAAAATACACTACGAGAATGCTTTACAAATAACAACAGCATTTACACATGACATGACAGTAACGCGTGCGTAAGTGCACAGGTCAACAATTGTACACCAAACAATGGAGGACACTGTGAAAGAGTGTCCTACGTCAAAGTAGTATGCACTTTCTGAGCATCGATGTATGCAAGCAGCACTTGCGATCGTAGGTACGGGAAAAATAAGGCAGCACACTAGTCCCAATCCACTCCACTAATAATAAAACAACGTTCATGTGTAGATAATCCAAAAAAACAAAGCTCGATGTTGTTTTGGATAATCTACACATGTACGGCTGATGTGGATGAACGAGTGCGACATCCGCTAAGAAGAAGACTTGTACATCTTGGTGTTCATAAGATTAATCGGTCAAAATGTTTTAGATTTAACTTTGTTTTGAATTGGTTTGATTCGAATTGGCATTGATGTAAAACTACTGCGTGATGAAAAATATTTTTAGCTCTCATTTAAATTTCAACTTAATTTTGAGAAATTCAGCGTGTAATAAATTAGAAAAGATTTATATATAAAATGAGTCAATCGTTCATTATTTATCGAGCTTTAACTAATTCAAGCTACATACAAACTCATTATTTATCCTTTAACTAATTCAAGCTAAATCATACGAATTCATTATTTATCGTACTTTAATCACAAACTTAAGACAAAACGATACAAACCCTCTTGTAGAGATCGTCTCAAATTTATTGCACGTTAAATTTCTCAAAATTAAATTTACAATTGAAATGAGAGATAAAAATATTTTGATCACGAAGTAGTTTTACATCAATGCCAATTCCAATGAAATCATTTCAAAACAAAGTTAAATCCAAAACCAATTTTATCAATTTTAAATATAAAAACATGAAAAGAAAATGGTGTGCTATCGGCTCAAACGTTCTAAGAGAGGGTTAAGTGGGTGAACACGATTTATTTACCTTCGCATTGAACTCCAATATCATCATTGTGAGAGAACACAATTCAATAGAGATTGTGCTGTTATACAAACTGATACATCACAACGAATTGCGTCTTAAATCATTTCACAAAATTAATTGAATTTATATGAGTTAATTTACAAGATTGAGTTTATTGACTGACGTTAGTGTTATCTCTAATAATTATTAGGAATAATAGGAAAAATAGGAAGCAACAAGTATAATTATTGCTTCCTATTTTTCACCAGGTCTTCTCTTCTAGATGTGATGTGACTGTCTGATCTGGTGAAATGCCACGTGGGGCATGGGTAGAGTTGTCACGCTTCTGGTTCTTTTCTGGTTGAAAAAAGCACCAGATTCACTCGTAAAAGCACCAGATTTCCTCCCTCCTGATCTCTCAGACATTTCCCCACCAGACGAGTCCTGCGTTCTTCTGTTCCTCTGAATAACTTGAGTTCTCTCAGAGTTCTCTCGCCTGCGTTCTCCACCAAGTAGCGTTCCCAGTGACCCATAGACGTGTTCAAAGCATTCCGCATCATCATCACTCTCCGAGATTTCAAGTGTTCCATCCCCTTCAAGATTTTCCAGAGGACAGCTGCCTTTCCTAGTAGAGTCAGTCTTTGTAATTGCAGGATACACTCTAGAATTCCTGCCTCCTGCCTGTCTATCCGAGTCCCACCCGTCTCTTCCGGTCTTCTGATATGATCCTCCATCCTTCCTCAGAGTATTAAAGGCATCAGAACCTCTTCCACTCCTTTCCACGCTTCCATCCAGTCTTCTCAGACGATTCAGGTCATCGCTTCCTCTCCTGACTCCACCCACGTTTTCTGAAGACATCCCAAATCTATCCATATCTCTCTCCGGTCTTCCACACTCGTTATTCTGTGCACCATGGACTTCATTTCTTGCATAGAAATCTCTTCCTGTTCTGGAGTTGTTCTGAATATTTGCGTCACTGTGGAGGTCAACACGATTGACTCTTTCTCTTCCAGGCGTCCCATGCAGCATCACGAACCTTCCATCAGTCCTACGGACTGTTTCAGGTGTGTCGCCTGAATTATTTACATTCATCTGTGGAAGAACTCGATGACCTCTATCCCTGCCCGGAGTCCTAAGGAAGCTTCCACCTTGTCCACCACCTCTCGAGAGCTCATCTGATCTGGGATTCACTCCAGACACGCCTGGAGCCACACTGTGGGCTCGGACTCTCTCCGGTGGTCCATACATACGCCCATCTTTCTCGTTCATCTTCGTTCCAGTGGAGTTCATTCCACCAAGAGAAAGGTTGACCCTATGGGCTCTTTCTCTTCCAGGTGTTCCATAGATACATCCGCCTCTTCCACCGGTTCCTCTCACCTCGTTACCATCAGTGACTGGAGAGCCCAGATCACCACCAGGGCTCTGAGAGGTGGAGTGCCTGGTGGCAATCTGGTGCAAAGATCTGGTGTTCTGGAGTTTTGAGATGAGAGAGAACTGATCTTGTGTCAAAGTGGTGACAGCTGACTGGTTAATGGCTTTAGCTCGTGGTAACGTTGCAACGTGTGAAGAACCGTTGCTCGTTGTCTGTTGCCCATCGGTGAACTGTTGCTGGGGTTGTTGTTGTTGGGCACGACACAGCTGCTGCTGCTGCAGCTCTAGCTGTCGCTTCAGCTTGTGCAGCTGCTCTAGCTGCAGCTGCTGCTCGGCTTTCTGTTGCTGTATCTCTTGCTGCAGCTGCTGCAGATATTCCTTCTCCTGCAGCTCCTGTTGTTCCAGGTCCAGATACTCCAGTCTCTCCTCTGACTCCTCCTCCACAGTACGGGACTTCCTCCCGTACCGACTCGATCTCTTCCCGTACCGAGACTTTTTCCTCATCAGCCTGTGGCTCTCCAGTTGTTGTTGCTCGCCCTGGCACGAGGACGTCCCTAACAGACTCTCGCACGACGCCATTACGCGGTCGTTTCTGTCGTACCACGTGGGCTTCTCCGTCGTGACGTCACTAATGACGCTCAAGCGCGCCTTGACGTCATAGCCACACTCCGCTCTCATTGGTACATTCAAACTGCGCGACATGACGTCATAACCTTCCGCTGTTCTGATTGGTAGATTTAAACTTCGCGACATGACGTCAGAGCCGTTCTCAGCCAGGAGTGGTTGATTTGAATTAAGATCGATTGCGCTAAACTCGTTGCTATGGTAACGGCGGTCAGGACGAAGGGGCGTGGCATGAGGAGAGAGATCATTGTGAATAGAGTAGTCCTTACTTGATCGATGATGTCCTCTCCGTCGTGATCTAAAACATGTCACACCGCAGAGTCGATATACAAGCAGCTTTTAGTTCAATTAAACTTTATTCAATTGGTCATCTGCGTGAAATTATCGCCCATCTATGCAATTAATGAATGGCTGATCAATCAATCAGTCAAAGGTTGATTAATCAATCAAAGGTTTATCAAACAATCAATCAAAGGTATATCAAACAATCAGTCAACAGTTGATCAATCAGTCAAAGGTTGATCAATCAATCAGTCAACAGTTGATCCACCAGTCAATGGACAATAAAGAATCAATCAGTCAATGGTTAATAAATCAAAGAGTTAATGGTTTTATGGAACTGCACTGAACTGTATTGAACTGCACTGAACTGTACTGAACTGCACTGAATTGTACTGAACTGTACTGAAGTTTACAATGTCAGGTACAGTATTTGATACACATTGTATGGTACATTGTATGGTACACTGTATGGTAAAGCGTATGGTACATTGTATGGTACATTGTCTGATACATTGTATGGTAGAGTGTATGGTACATTGTATGGTACATTGTATGGTGCATTGTATGGTACATTGTATGATACATTGTATAGTTCAGTGTATGGTACAGTGTATGGTACAGTGTATGATACAGTGTATGGTACAGTGTATGGTACATTGTATGGTACATTGTGTGGTACATTGTCTGATACATTGTATGGTTCAGTGTATGGTACATTGTTTGATACATTGCATGGTTCAGTGTATGGTACAGTGATACGAACCCTCTATGTCTTCGGATAAACACGAAAATGATTGCAGCAGCCGTTACCAAAACAATTATACCAGCCAGCGATGATGTTAATACTGTAACAATCAATCAACAAATCAATCAATCAATCAATTAATCAATTAACCAAGTAAACAAATAATCGAAGTCATTCAGTCAGTCAGTTACTCAATTAAATGATCGTTAATTCATTAATTCATACAGTCATCTAAAAAGAAGTAGTGCATAGGTAATTAAGTGGTTGATTGAAAAGTAATTGATTTCTAAAACAAGCCTTAATTTAATGAGAGATGATTGAATTAAATAACCAATTGAATGCTTAATTGTGTTGCTTGATTGATTAACTGATTGCCTTATGAATTCTTGATTGATTGATTGAGATACTGATTAACTGATTGATTAATTGATTGATTAATTGATTGATTCTCACTTGCACTCAGGTCGTAACTCGACCTCTCAGTTTTACGACCTGTCTTAAGCCCCGCCTCTTTCTCTCTCCTGTCAACAACGTCACGTGACAATATGCCACGCCCCTGCTCCTCGTCGTTGTGCGCCTTGTCTTCGTCTTCCTCCTTCAGATATCTGACCTTGACCTCATTGTTGTAGGCCTCGAGGCCTACAGGCACAGCAGACAGCAGAGGGGCCTTGCTGCCGTAGCTTGTTGTTGTTGGCTCAGCAGCAGCCGTCGTCACAGCTGTAACAAATAGCAGCTTATCTACAGCAGCTGATCTACAGCAGATGATCTATAGCAGCTGATCTACAGCAGCTGATCTGCAGCAGATGATCTACAGCAGCTGATCTGCAGCAGCTGAACGGCAGCAGCTGATCTACAGCAGCTGATCAGTTTAAGCTAACATCAATCACTGGATTAAATTATGAACTAAGCAGACGTCTTTGCTTTTACGCTCCATAAAGAGCACGGCATAGATCTACAATTGAATCACTAACTGGCGGTAACCAGTGGGGATGTCGATAAGAAATTCGATCGAGGTTCAGTATATGTAGGGTTCAAATCCTGGGCTCGCCCGTCACTGACATCGCTTTCGAGTGAGGAAACTGAAGATAACATTAGCTATACCAGCGTTTTTAATAGACAAATGGCTATGCCTTATCTATCAATACCTTAATTGACGCTACACTTGGGTATTATACCATTAAAATTAATAATACCGCCTCGTCTTACCCATCGAACAATTGCTGAAGCTGCCCTGCCATTGGTCGTTAACACAGGCTAGAGGCCACGTGACCGACCAATGTCTGCAGCCAATAACAGCTCTTGATTCATCCAGGCGTCGAAACCAGGCCAAATCAGGCAGGCTACGTTGACCTATATTAGCGCAACCGTGAACTAAAAATAGAAAAGCAAGATTAAGTAAATTTTACAGAAATTATAGCATTCGAGCACTGAAAATGTTCTTATAAACATTTGTTTAATACTATATTAACAATAGAATTAAATCATATAACACGTTAAGTCACGGCTTGTATGCGTTAAAGTCGGATGGTCGAATGGATAGCTATTACCCTATTATATTGGTGTTATTAAACAGGATTTGTTATTATACTGGATTTGTTATTATACTGGATTTGTTATTAAAGTGGATGTGTAATTAAACAGGATTTGTTATTAGACTGTTTTGTTATTATACTAGATGTGATACTATACTGGATTTGTTATTAGTTTATATTTGTTGCTATTTATAATTTAATTTGTTATTATACTGGTTTGTTATTATACTGGTTGTTACTAGACAGCATTGTTGTTGTTGTTACTGTTGTTGTTGTCACTCACCTCTGTAGTAGAAGAGGAGGTGTTTATGCTTGAAATCAGTGTTTAGTTTTATCTCCAGCCTGTTACCTACAGACTTGTATACGTCCTTGACCCTCTCTCCAGATAAACAAATCTTTGCCTCCTTCTTCTCCCCACCGTCTCTCTCTCCCCCCTCCCCTCCCGCCCTCTTTCCATCCCACACACTCTCCCTTCCATCTCTTCCTAACATTGAAGTCTTCACATCGTCGTCATCTTGCTTGGCACCTTTAGCCGTTAAGGAATTTGTGTCGCGGTTCTGATGAGCGAGTTTTCGCTCATTATTCTTCGTGTGCCTCATCTTCATATTCTCTCCACCCTGACTCCGCCCACCACCAGTGACGTCATCTTTAGATCGCTCTCCCATTGGCTGGCTATTTTTAGGGAAAGGTTTGGAATTTCCCGATGTGTGTTTTACCCAGTCGTTGAGTTCGAAATTCCAGTACTCAACCTCTGAGGGTTTATCTGTTTCCTCGTAGTAATTGTAGTCTGCGGAACCCAGGTCGATTTCACTTCTCTTCTTTCCTCTAGCATTAATTTTTAATTTAGCGTCATCTTGTGAATGAATTAACTGCTCATCAGTCGAGTGAGGAATGTCAGCTCTACTGTCCCACACGTACGCCACAGGAATGCAACCTCTAGAATCATCTCTGACATTATCCTCAAACACTTTATTGATGTTTTCTAGATTTATTTTCCCCCTCAAACCTCTACTATATTTCAATCCTCTCCTGGTTTTCACCCCCTTTCTTCTCTGTGCGTCCGTTTCGACATCCCACACGTGACTGGAGTCCATGAGCAGCACGGAATGATCCTCGCCATCCAGTGAGACACCGGTGTAGAAGTTGTAGAGGGAGAGGGAGATTTGACGACCAGGGAGGGTGGTGATGACCCAGGTGGGGTCGTCAGGGGGGAGGGGGTGGTCACAGGCAGGGGTGGTGAACGAGAGAGAGCTGGATAAATATCCTTCTGTCTACAATCAATCAATTAATTAATTAATCAATCGATTAATCAGTCGTTTAGTAGATCAATAAATCAATCGTTCAATCAAAAGGGTTGAGTAATGATTCAGTGAGTCAGATATGAAGTCCACTGATCAATCAATCAATAAATCAATAAGTCAATAAATAAATAAATCCATCAATAAAACAACCAATCAAACAAAAAAACAATCAAACAAACAATCAATCAATTAGGATAATCAATCAATCGATAAATCAATAAATCAATCAATCAAACAGCCAATCGATCAGGATAATAAATAAAGTAATCAATCAATCAATAAAATCAATCAATAAATCACTGATACCTCGTGAGCCTGGTAGCTGATAGTAGAGTCGTCATGGGTAGCTGCTCTACAGTCCAGCTCATCACTAGATGGCTTCAGCACTGCAATACAACAATACAATACAATACGATACAATACAATACAGTACAGTATAATACAGTACAGTACAGTCAATACAATACAATACAATACAACGCAGTACAGTACAATACAATACAGTACAGTACAGTACAATACAGTACAATACAATACGATACAATACAGGGCAATACGATACAATAAAATAAAATGCAATACAATACAGTCAATACAATACAATACAATAAAATGCAATACAATATAATGCATTAAAATACAATAGAGCCAGTACAATGCAATACAATACAGTACAATACAATAAAATATAATGCATTAAAATACAATACAACCAATACAATGCAATGCAATACAATACAGTACAATGCAATAAAATACAATACAATGCAATACGATACGATACAACAAAAAGCAATTAATACAATCTAGCTCCTTGCAGCTCAGCATGCAGCAGTTTGCGTTGCTAATAAAATACCTCATTTATTAGAAACGAGAAAACTAGAAAAGCTAAAGCTACATCATTTATTGGAAAATAGAAAAGATAGAACTGCATAATTTATTAGAAACTAGAAAGGATAAAACACCTCATTTATTAGCAACTAGAAATGATAGAACACCTCATTTTTTAGAAACTAGAAAGGATAAAACACCTCATTTATTAGAAGCTAGAAAAGATAAAATACCTTTTATTTGAAACTAGAAAATGTAAAACACGTCATTTATTTGAAACTTGAAAAGATAAAACAAGCTGCGCAGTTTATATCATAAAAGACAACAACAAGACATTAAATTGTTTCTCGGGGCTGGTTTTACAGGTGTGCAGTTCTAGTGGTTTATTTCAATGCAGCAGACGAGTCACTCGCGATTTTGATTGGTTCTCCAGTGCCTCCAGCAATTAATTCTATCCAATTAACTCGACTGCAGGCCTAAGCAGTTCAACGCTTGAAATACTTGCCGTCATAAGACAACTTCCTTTGCTGCTTGTACGAGTTTGCTGCCTGCTTTGATTGCTGCCTGCTTTGATTGCTGCCTGTTTGGATTGCTTACTGCTGGATTGCTGCCTGATTATATTTCTGCCTGCTTTGATTGCTGTCTGCTTTGATTACTGTCTGCTTGGATTGCTGCCTGCTTTGATTGCTGCCTGCTTTTAGTGCTTTTTAGCGTGCCTGTCATAATAATAATAATAACGATTTAACGTCCGTTTCCTCATCCAGGAATGGATGTCATGGACGTCATAGAGCCACAGCGGCTCACCTATTTATTACCAGTTAAACGCAACTGACAGATTTCAGTGAAGCTCTGAGACTTTTAAACATCCTGATTGATTAATTGATTGATTAATTTATTGATTAATTGATTGTTTGTTCTTTTGTTTGATTGATTGTGTGATTAATTGATTGATTGAGTTATTGTTTGTTTGATTGATTGAATGATAGATCGATTGATTGATTGATCGATTGACTGATTGATAGATAAATCGATTGATTGATCGATTGATTGCTTTCTATTAAATTAGAGATACCTCGGAGACATCTGTAAGTGGAGTTGAGGTAGGTTTTCAGTTCCTTCAGACATGGTCTCAGACTCTCAAACTCTCTGTCAGGTATTGTGATCTCACAAAATCTTCTACCACTGCATCTTCTGTCCATTATACCTAATACGTCCCTGATCAATCAATCAATCAATCAATCAATTAATCAATCAACCAATCAACCAATCCATCAATCAATCAAATCTTAAATCCATTAATCAATCACATGTTCACATATCACTCAATTCCATCCCGTAAACATTGATAAATGTCGTAAAGTCCAGGGGATCTGTTTATGGACTGGCATATTTACAATATATAGTTATTTGCATATGACAACCCATATAGCCCGATATTGTGATGGACGAGTTTGTTGCCTATAACAACCCATGTAGCTAGATATTGTGATGGACGAGTTACCAATGACAACCTATGTAGCTAGATGTTGTGATGGACGAGTGAAAAACCATACAGCTAGATGTTGTGATGGACGAGGTGTTACATATGACAACCCATACAGCTAGATGTTGTGATGGATAGCTAGATGTTGTGATGGTCGGGTTAGTTATCTATAACAACCCATATAGCTAGATGTTGTGATGGACGGGTTACTTACATTTGACAACCCACATAGCTAGATATTGCGATGGACGAGTTACCTATGACAACCCATGTAGCCTAGATCCATCTCGACACATCTACCGATCCTCATTCTGCCGTACAGCGCCTCGTCCATGATGATAACAGCATTATCAGAGCACTCGGCTCTGAACGTCTCTGTGTCGCAGTACTCACCTGTGTACACTGTGCCAATCAGTAAATCAATCAATCAATCAAACGATCCATCAATCAATCGATCAGTCAGACGATTAATCAATTAATCGATCAATCAATCAAACATTCAATCAATCGATCAATCAATAAATCAATCGATCAATCAATCAATCAATTGATCAATCAATCAATCAGTCAATCAATCAAACAATAAATTAATTAATATATCAATTAATAAATCAAAAAAGCGATCAATCAAGCAAATAAATCAATCAAACGATTAATCGATCAATCAATTAATCAGTCGATTAATATATCAGTCTTTCAAGTAATCTTTGTACAAACAATAGCTTTTCATACATTGGCGCTGAAACCACAAATATCAGTTAAAATATCAGGCGTTAAGCAATGTAACTCTGTGTACAAGAGAAGCCCATGAACATTTCTAGATCATCTCTGACGTTGTGTAGCAGACAGTAAAACTTGCCCGAGGCCCTGACATCTCATAACGAGGACTGTTGCGAGATTTACTGTCCACAACCCTGAAGCTGCTACACCACTGATATCTGATAAAAGAGGTGTTTTATGATACACCGCTGATATCTGATAAAAGAGGTGTTTTATGTTACACTACTGATATCTGATAAAAGAGGTGTTTTATGATACACCTCTTTTATCTGATAGAAGAGGTGTTTTATGTTACACCGCTGATATCTGATAAAAGAGGTGTTTTATGTTACACCACTGATATCTGATAAAAGAGGTGTTTTAAGAAACACCACTGATATCTTATAAAAGAGGTGTTTTAAGAAACACCACTGATATCTGATAAAAGAGGTGTTTTATGATACACCTCTTTTATCTGATAAAAGAGGTGTATCATAAGATATATTACACATTATATTATATGTATCATAAAATATGTTACACCACTGATATCTGATAAAAGAGGTGTTTTTTGTTACACACCTGATATCTGTTAAAATAGGTTTTTTAAGAAACACCACTGATATCTGATAAAAGAGGTGTTTTATGTTACACACCTGATATCTGATAAAAGACATGTTTTATGTTACACCACTGATATCTGATATAAGAGGTGTTTTATGTTACACCACTGATACCTGATAAAAGACGTGCTTTATGTTACATCTCTGATATATGATAAAAGAGGCGTTTTATTATAAACCCCTGATATCTGATAAAAGAGGTGTTTTACGTTACGCCCCTGACGTATGTTATGTTGCACTGCGAGAGAGATTCATCCAATGTTCTCAAATCGATTTCTATCTCACATTAAGCATTTCTGTTTAGTAACAGGCTTTTTATTTCAGCTCGACTTGTCGCCTCAGCAATTAGCAGACATTATCTAATAGTAAGACACTCGACCGGTGCGGCGGTGCTAATTAATTTCAAACATCAGTGATCGTTTTCCTGGCAACATTCAATAACCTTCTGTCTATTGCCATCTTGATATCTACATCCAATAACCTCGTTACTGTTAAATATCCATAACACTAACATGATCCAATAACTTTAGAATTGTTAACAACATATGTTATGTAACACTGCGACAACAAATATCCTATAGCTGTTAACAATAAGATATCTGTAACACTAAAATGATCCAATAACATTAAAATTGTTAACAACGTTTTTTCTGTAACACTGCAAAACCAAATATCCTACAGCTGTTAACAATAAGATATCTTTAACACTAAAATGATCCAATAACATTACAATTGTTAACAACATTCTATCTGCGACATTACACTACTATATCAAATACCCTATAACTGTTAGCGACCAAATATCAATATTAATTTAACGTCCGCTTCTGAAGTAGAATAGTTTAAAAGCTAGCACCTGTCGTTATTATGGAAACAGTTACCAAATAGGGTCAATTAGAAATTAGGTCATATTAGTTGTTATTGATTTAAGTTGACCTGTAGGTCCTTGCGTTGCCGTCGTTGCTTTTTTCAATACGTGACTTTATCAGCCTTTAGTCTCTCTATTTCTCCTTTTTCTTTCCTATCTCCCTCTCTCTCTGTCTGTTTCTGTTTCTTTCTACTTCTTTCTCTCTCTCTCTCTCTCTCTCTCTCTCTCTCTCTCTCTCTCTGTCTCTCTCGTTCTCTCTCTGTCTGATAAATGACGGAACACTCTTCTCTCTATCTCTCATCTCTTGTCTTTCAAATAGAGTGTAATGCATTTCTCATACACCCCACTAGCTACACGCCCCCCCCCCACGCCTCTTTGCATATTCTCCCACCCGACGATGCTCTTAAAAGCTTCTCTCTAGCAATCGTCAGCTTTAATGAGCGTCCATAGCATCACCCAACAGTTGCACCCATTCGCAAGGTGGCGTGGGTAGGAAATATCGATCATTCGCCAGGTAGGGTGGGTGGCAGAGAAATATCGATCATTCGCCAGGTTGCGTGGGAGTTAAATAGTTTCAATATAGCCCAATCAATCGTGACTGTCTCTAAGATTGTTTTTTAACTGCTTCGGTAAATATTAATTTCTTATAGAAATATTTCTGCATTTATAAAGATAAGCTGAGCGTGTTATCCAAGCATTCATAAGATTGCTTGATGTCATCATGAAGGATCGATTAACAACTACATCTCTCTCTTAGTGCACTGCCAACTGGCAGGTCCATCGTGAATAACGTCTCTACTCATCTCTAGCTACCGTCTTTCTCTTCACGCCCACATACGAGTGGATCTTTAAATTATTTATAACATTCCTTTTGATAAACCATAATTCTTGGGGGATTCTGCTTATGACGAGGAAGACCCCCTATGCCTTCCTCAGCTTCGACTAAGATTTACTGGGCAGGGGCGTCATTCCCTGAGAATACAATCTTGTTTACCCATCGCTGCTACATATGTTGTTGAAACTTTCCGCCATTCACTCTGCAAACAATGTGTGTAAATCTTCTCATCTGTGGCTGTATTTTCTGATCTCTTTGATTTCTCAACAAATCAGCGAACAGAGATCTGCTAATGGATTGAGCGAATACAGCTACTCCGCCCCTGTCTGATCAGATTTAAAGGAACGGAGGGATATTGAGTACTTAATGGAACGCAGGGACACCGAGAACTCAAAGGAACGCAGAGATACTGATAACTTAAATAAACGCAGAGACTTTGGGAACACAAAGGAACGCAGGGATATTTTAGGCACAAGGGAAGCCCGCACGTCTTACTGCCGCACACCTGTATACGGATTACTTGCGCTAATTGGAAGCAATTAAAGGTTTGAAACAATCGACGAGAAAATCTCTGCAAGATTACCCTAATTCATTCCACAGATAGATAGAAGAGAAGAGAGAGAGAGAGAGGGGGGAGAGAGAAGAGAGAGATGGAGAGAGAGGGTAAGATAGAGTGGGAGAAATAGAGAGAGAGAGAGAGAGGAGAGAGAGAGAGAGAGAGAGAGAGAGAAAAGAGATAGATAAAGAGGGAAAGATAGAGAGGGAGAGAGAAATACTGAGAAGAGAGAGAGAAGCAGTGTGGAATAAAACTGCTTCATAGTCAGCAACTTAGTTAATCAATAAATCTATAAAGTTTAACGTCTGCTTCCTAATCACAACAATATCGACAGAAGCGGCCTGATTGAGATTTGAACCGCTGACCTCCTGCCTCTCAGTCAAGCGTGCTGTCCACTCGACCATTTAATGAAACAATATCGTCAATTCATCGTCTCTAACTCACAAGCGATCTAATAGGTTACATGACAACATAGAGCTCCCTTCTATTTTTGTAGTTTTTTAATATACAGTATTATGTATTTTAAATGTCTAGTCGTATTGCACAATACACAGGTATTAGATATTTAGATGCATTGCACGTGTATTGGAAATACTGTATTGGCGTACTGAACATGTATTCGATATATTGTATAGACGTATTGTACATGTATTAGATATCTAGACGTATTGTACATGTATTAGATATCTAGACGTATTGTACATGTATTAGATATCTAGACGTATTGTACATGTATTAGATATCTAGACGTATTGTACATGTATTAGATATCTAGACGTATTGTACATGTATTAGATATCTAGACGTATTGTACATGTACCAACGACAAGTCTGAAAAAATAGCATCGAATACAATTATCAACAACGATACATTCACAAACACATACACAAACACATACACAAACACATACACAAACACATACACAAACACATACACAAACACATACACAAACACATACACAAACACATACACAAACACATACACAAACACATACACAAACACATACACAAACACATACACAAACACATACACAAACACATACACAAACACATGCATTTACACGCATGTACACATATACATAAAACACTTGCCCGTTAGATAAACACTAACACACATATAAACCCTCGTACACAAAAGTACACACATACACAGACCTACGTGCAGACATAGACAAACATTGAGAATAATTATATTAATAATAATAAGAACAACAACAACAACAACAACAACAACAATAATAAAAATAATAGAACAACAACAACAAATAACCACAACAACAACGACACAGGTTCCTACCTCTATCCTCTATAGACTGGACGAGAGTTGCCGCTATAGAGACAACTAACAGGGCAACGTTAGCCCTCTGCACTCCTTCCATCGTACGAGTTATTCTCCTTCTAATCCAACAAACAGTTCCTGGCGTATCAAACTCTCACGCCGTATTGAAGAAGATTAGGCTAATGTTATAAGAGAGCTAGAAAGTCAGTTGTAAGACATTGCTAAAATTACTAATGTATTTTAGACTAGATCGAAAAAGAGGTGTAAAATTGTTAAAATAAATTCCTCGTTAAGCATTATCCACAATATCTGATTTCTTGTTGAGCGTTGCACAGTATCTCCTAAAAGAGATATTTTGTTTTACGTTTATTTTCTCGCTCTGAAGATCCTAATCTCGTTTATGTTTAGAGTTAGGTTTATCACAAATTGAGTTTTGAATAAAACATTTACCTCTGTGATAGACGAGTCTCAGAAAAATTCCTAGTAATATTTGTTGTAGATTTCATACCCCTTTAAAATTCTTAAGATCATTCTAAAATCAAATTTTTATTTAAAATCTCTGTTTAAATATTTCTATTCAATTTAAATAAAATTATTTATTAAGTTGTTCCTATTAATGTAAAACAATGTAGCTTCCCAAAATAACTATATCCTGCATTCTCTACAGCATTTCATACAATATGCATGCTACGCGCGCGGCCCATTGCTCGCGGCCCATTACTCGCGGCCCATTGCTCGCGGTCCATTGCTCGTGGTCCATTGCTCGTGGCCCATTGCTAGCGGTCCATTGCTCGAAACCCATTGCTCGCTACCCATTGCTCGCGGCCCATTGCTCGTGGTCCATTGCTCGTGGTCCATTGCTCGTGGCCCATTGCTCGCGGGCCATTAGATCGCGGCCCATTGCTGTAGCGGTAAATTGATCGCGAGCCATTGGCTCGCGGCCCATTGGCTCGCATTTCCTTTTCGCTCGTAATTTCCGCAAAATTCTCTTCCAGCTAAACAAGAATGGACGTTGATTGTTCCAGCATCCCGCTGTCCTACCAATCAACAATTACACACATGATTCATCAAATAAATCCAGACTGGAACGTCTAGACGAGAGAACCGATGTGATCACTACCTCTCTAAGTACTTTAAAATGTATAAATTATATAAAATGTATATAATAATATATATATATATATATATATATATATATATATATATATATATATATATATTATATAACATATATATATATCTATTATATATATATATATATATATATATATATATATATATATATATATATATATATATATATATATATATATATATACAGTGGTACTACCATAGTAGAGCAAAGAATAGCACCTATATCCATAACACATCACCTAACGCATCACCTAACACATCACCTAACAAATCACCTAACACATCAGCTAACACATCACCTAACACATCACCTAACACATCACCTAACACATCACCTAACACATCACCTAACACATCACCTAGCACATCACCTAATACATCACCTAACGCATCACCTAGCACATCACCTAACACATCACCTAACACATCACCTAGCACATCATCTAACACATCACCTAACGCATCACCTAACACATCACCTAACACATTACACTCTCAACACGTGGCGCTGTATCGACAGAAATGAGGCGACATACAACTAAGCTTAACGCTTCTCTCTTCTCAAGTTAAACATCGACACTTTCTCTCGCACGTTAACATCGACACTTTCTCGCACAGCAGCCACTTATTTCTAGCCTATGGCAGTCATACCATTGCAACTGTAACAACTAAATAGTTAGAGGATAGGCATCCAGTGACAAGGCATCTGGTGACTAGGCACCTAGAGGCTAGTAATCTAGTGACTAGGCACCTAGTGGCTAGGCACCTAGAGGCTAGGCACCTAGTCTCTAGGCACCTAGAGGATATGCACCTAGAGACTAGGCACCTAGGGGCTAGGCACCTAGAGGCTAGGCACTTAAAGGCTAGGCACCTAGAGGCTAGGCATCTAGAGACTAGGCACCTAGAGACTAGACACCTAGTGACTAGGCACCTAGAGACTAGGCACCTAGAGGCTAGGCACCTAGTGACTAGGCACCTAGAGGCTAGGCACCTAGAGGCTAGGCACCTAGTCTCTAGGCACCTAGAGGATATGCACCTAGAGACTAGGCACCTAGAGGCTAGGCACCTAGAGGCTAGGCACCTAAAGGCTAGGCACCTAGAGGCTAGGCATCTAGAGACTAGGCACCTAGAGACTAGACACCTAGTGACTAGGCACCTAGAGACTAGACACCTAGAGACTAGGCACCTAGAGGCTAGGCACCTAGTGACTAGGCACCTAGTGACTAGGCACCTAGAGACTAGGCACCTAGTGACTAGGCACCTAGTGACTAGGCACCTAGAGGCTAGGCACCTAGAGGATAGGCACCTAGAGACTAAGCACCTAGAGACTAGGTACCTAGAGGCTAGGCACCTACAGCCTAGGCACTTACAGACTAGACGAGAGATAGAGAGTGAGAGAGCGAGAGTGAGAGGGAGATAGAGAGAGAGAGAGAGAGATAGAGAGAGATGAAGACAGAGAGAGAGATAGAGAGAGATAGAGCGAGAGAGAGAGAGACAGAGAGGCATAAGGAGATAGAGGAGTTGTGCATTAGAGAGGTCAGAGAGTATCATGACCTCGGTGTATTGATTGATAGTTATATGGTCGACAACCATATTAAATAAGTACAAGGCTTCCCTTCAGTGAAAACTGCATTACACGAGTGCAGGGCTTCCCTTCATTTAAAACTACATTATACGAGTGCAGGGCTTCCTTTCAGAGAAAACTACATTACGCGAGTGCAGCCAGGGCTTCCCTTCAGTGAAAACTACATTATATAGTGCAGCCAGGGCTTCCCTTCAATGAAAACTACATTACACGAGTTTAGTCAAGGTTTCCCTTCAATGCATATACATGTACATTAGTGCACATGAAACAGTGCACATACCTCCCACCTCCGTGAAGTGGGCTCAGAACATTTTTATAAGCGCATTTATATAGTTTAAGAAATTCAATTTAACAATCTCCCTCCCTCCCCCCCTCCCTCCCTCCCTCCCTCCCTCTCTCTCTCTCTCTCTCTCTTTCTCAATCTCACTCTCACTTTTTCTCTCTCTCTCCAAGATTTCCCATAAACCCTGAGCTGAGTTCACACAGGATAGCGGGAGTTGATTTAGAGAGGAAACAAAGAAAACCTTCAGAAGACTTCTCTTTACCTTTCATCCATCGTCATCTTCAATCCTTTATTTACGAGCCCGAACACTGCGAGGTTGGCAAGTCAATATTGACACCGCGGATTTCAGTCCATTGTCAACCATTAAACAGCTATCAGCTCCTGAAAACAGCTGACAACAGCTGACAACAGCTGACAACAGCTGACAACAGCTGACAACAGCTGACAACAGCTGACAACAGCTGACAACAGCTGACAACAGCTGACAACAGCTGACAACAGCTGACAACAGCTGACAACAGCTGACAACAGCTGACAACAGCTGACAACCGCTGACAACAGCTGACAACAGCTGACAACAGCTGACAACAGCTGACAACAGCTGACAACAGCTGACAACAGCTGACAACAGCTGACAACAGCTGACAACAGCTGACAACAGCTGACAACAGCTGACAACAGCTAGGGACGTCCAACCCCCATAGAGCTATAAATCAAACCCCCCTCGCCTAACTCAAAATGCGCAATTTTTTCACTTCCCCCAATTTTTAAAGTTTCTTATTTTTTCCATCGCCCCATATTTTTACAACGTCATAACTTATGTCACTGATAGCATTGTTTGCGTTACTTTTTGTTGTTTTGCACTGAGACATTGACAAGCTCTTAGTTTTGTTTACTTGATTTACTTTATAAACTATATTATTGATTGTTTATGGTGTTCAATTTTTTTAGAAACTCGCAGAGTATTCAGTAAAGATATTCTACACTGCATACATCGCCATCTGGTGAATGAATTAAATTACAGTTGAAATATATACCTAGATAAAATCCTCGAAAATTAACTTTCGATTAATTA
This sequence comes from Enchytraeus crypticus, assembly GCA_905160935.1. NCBI lineage: Eukaryota > Metazoa > Annelida > Clitellata > Enchytraeida > Enchytraeidae > Enchytraeus > Enchytraeus crypticus. The sequence continues at coordinate 62,320 of CAJHZI010000625.1, forward strand.
TTACAAATGGATTTTATATTAAGTAAAATCCATTAGGAAGTTAAAGAGAGAAGGAGAGAGAGAGCGAGAGAGAGAGAGATAGTTAGGAAGAGAAAGAATATCTAACGATACTATTTACCATTATCATTATCATTACTAAAGCTACTGTACCACCTCAGTCTTGCTAATTTGAAGACTTATCAAGCGTTTAAGAGTTACTGACAACCATGGTTATTTCTTTGGGGTGGAGATGAGGGTGATTTTCTAACCCCCTTAGCGCAGATGTGTGATGTGTTTCTTGCTAAAGTTTTAACCTCTCCAGTTTCAACCTCCCCTATTGCAAAGCCCTGATAACTAATCCAGTGGCGAAGTCGGTAAGGTACTCGACCGCGTATCAGTATGTGCGGGGTTCAAATCCTAGGCTCGCCCATCACTGACATCGCTTTCTAGTGAGAAAACAGACGTTAACCTTAGCTTTACCAGCTTTATCCCCTCCCCACTCCAATGCCGTGCGGGGGTCAATCCATTGACCCCCGCACAGACCGTCCTTGGAAAAATCTAACAAATACAACCTGCCCATAAGTTCTGTAGGTAGCGAAACCGTCGCTGAAATATTGGGTAAAATATTTCATAGAAATAAACTATAAAATAACAAGAAAGCCACATTGTCACGACCAACGAATATCATAAGATATTTCACGTTATTTATATGCAGCAATAATAATGTATCGTCAAGAAGTAAATACGTCATTCCTTCGCCAGTTGCCTGGATAAAATTATAGTTACACACTCGAAAGGTGGGGCTTTGCGTCATTTCATAACAGAAAGCGCCATCTCGCGAATGATTTAAACTTTCTCATTGAGTGTCACACACGATGTTAGTCCTACGCACAGATGCCAATATGCAAATAAAATACATACATACGAGAAAAATCTAAATGCAAATACATCGAAGAGACATCGAAAAATTCTAAACTATTGGCGACATCTATGAAATTGAAAAATAAACATTCCACGACAGTTAACTGAGCACACACAAGAGCGACGACACAAGCAGAAATCTTAAGAATTTGCTTCTCAGCTCTAGACGTATATACCATCATTAAACTTATCTTTTATGTTATTAAATGGGTAACTGCACATCGTAATAGCGTAGGGGTAACTTCATGAAGTTTTAAATGACAGATCCTGAGGTGAATTGAACCCTTGTGGTGTCGAATACTAGCCGTGCTCATCTGAGAGTAAAATCTCGGACACTCACTGGACTGGGTTATACGGAAAATAGTCTAAATTACCTAATGGTTTAAACAAGTGGTATTAAAAGTGATAGATATCAGCATAGTTGATCATTTCAATATAATAAAATGAAGGTCATGCTATTATTATTTCAACTTAGGCCTAGAGTTTTAACTATACTAATTTGTACGTTTTATCTGTAACATGAAATGTTATGGTCGCCATACTATTGCACCGCTTTTGACCTTCTTTTTGCTCGCCGGCTTTATTTTAACTCAACAGTGCTCGATGTTGTCAGTGATGACTGTAGCACTCTAATTGTTGTTATTTTTGTTATTATTACTACAACTTTCTGCGGTTGTAAGATTGAAACGAAATAAACGAATATAGATGAACATTTAACCGCACCCTTCTTGTTCACAGGGCTAACAACAACAACAACAGCATACAGCAGAGTCTTAACAGAAACAATGAAATCTCAGTACTACGAACAATCATAGAAAAATAACTTCAGAGATAAATATAACAGACTGTAAGTGCAACGGACTGTAAGTACAACGGACTGTAAGTACAACAGACTGTAAGTACAACAGACTGTAAGTACAACAGACTGTAAGTACAGCAGACTGTAAGTACAGCAGACTGTAAGTACAACAGACTGTAAGTACAACAGACTGTAAGTACAACGGACTGTAAGTACAACAGACTGTAAGTACAACAGACTGTAAGTACAACAGACTGTAAGTACAACAGACTGTAAGTACAACAGACTGTAAGTACAACAGACTGTAAGTACAACAGACTGTAAGTACAACAGACTGTAAGTACAACAGACTGTAAGTACAACAGACTGTAGGTACAACAGACTGTAGGTACAGCAGACAAGAAGCAACATGAGTGTGAATATTATAAATTTAGTTGTATTTATATATGTTGACTTATTTTATTTTTTTCAAAATACAAAAAAATAATCAGTAACATAATTTATATTTAAGGACCAAAGAATTAGACAGGAGAGATTTAGGGACTAGAGATTTAGGGATGAGAGATTTAGGGAAGATTTAGAGACGAGAGATTCAGGGACGAGATACGTAAGTACGATATATTTAGGGGCGAGAGATAAAAGAAAAAGAGATTACAGGATGAGAGATTTAATGATGGGAGATTAAGGGAGCAGAGGTTTAGGGACGAGGTATTTAGTAACTAGAGATTTTGGAACGAGAGATTTAAGGACGAGAGACTTGGGACTAGAGATTTAGGGACGAAAGATTTAAGGACGAGAGATCTAGTGACGACAGATTTAGACACGATATACTTAGAGACGAGATATTTAGGGACGAGGGATTCAGGGACGAGATATTTAGGGACGAGAGACTTAGGGACGAGAGATTTAGGGACGAGAGATTTAGGGACGAGAGACCTAGGGACCGAACATGCTGGCCCAGAGTTGCATGAACTCTGTCTTGTCGAGGTTACCATCCTGATTCTGATCAAACATTTGAATGAGAGATACAGCCCGCTGCTCATCAAACCCCATCAGCTCCATAATCACGTTGATCACTTCCTCAGGACTCAAAACTCCGTTACCGTCACGGTCTAATTTAGCGAATCTCAGCGTCACTTCCTCGTTACTGCAGTAAAATCAATTAATAGATCAATAAATCAATAGATCAATCAATCAGTAGATCAATCAGTTAATAGATCAACCAATCGATAGATCAATCAATCAATAGATCAATCAATCAATAGATCAACCAATCGATAGATTAATCAATCAATAGATCAATCAATCAATAGATCAATCAATCAATAGATCAATCAATCAATAGATCAATCAATCAATAGATCAATCAATTAATAGATCAATCAATCAATCATTCGTTCATTTCATTTATTCATGCATTCATTCAATCATTCGTTGCATAAACAACTAATATGTCAATTACTCAATGAATCAAAGTGAGATAATCAATCAATCAATCAACTTTCAGTCAAATCTATCAACTAATCTATGCAGTAAGAGTTCAGTTAATGTGATTACTCTGTGAATTTTGTGAAAATTTTTGTAATAATAAAACATATCTTCTTCTTCTTCTTAATGATTATCTGAAGTCGTAACAAATGCCAGCCATACAGCCTAATAGGGACATGAGAGACTGGGTGACTCAGATTTATAACTTCTCACATTAATACCCGCATTTACTAACTTTTCTTTATTTAATTGATCACTTATGCATCTGTTGTTGTGTAAACTATTGTTCAGAAATTTTGCTATTCACTAAAACTGTTGCGTGGTTATTAACTACAAGGTCAACCGCCAAAATTATGTCGCTCAGCCAATCACAGCGCTGTCCTTCAGGCTGATCGACCAATCTGTTTACCTCGTAAACAAAGCCAGAATATTATTTCTTAATCAGTGGTATAATTAATCAACTGTTTAAACGCCCAAAACAGGCGTGCAACTATGCATTACTTTACACATCGATTCAAACTTGCAGAATATCAAACTGTGACTAAACAGTCGTTTATGCAACTGTTGAGGTTTAAACATTTGATTATCTCACTAGTAAATAGGACCATAAGCAACAGAACTTACGTCGCTTTGGCCTCCGCATAGAAATCAGCGAACTCCTCGATGTCTAGTTTTCCATTTCCGTCCTTGTCAAACTTCCTCAGCAGGTTGACCACTCGACCCTGTGGGAAATTGAAGGGAGGATTCTGTAGGATGTAGGACGCTTCCTCCAGTGTGATGTATCCGTTACCATCCCTGTCATACTCCTTAAACTTAGGCACCAGCTGAACCTTCCTGATCAATCAATTAATCAATCAATCAATAAGGCTTGAACTTAGGCACCAGCTGAACCTTGCTGTAGAAAAATCAATTAGTAGATCAATCAATCAGTAGATCAATCAATCAGTAGATCAATCAATAGATCAATCAATCAGTAGATCAATCAATCGGTAGATCAATCAATCAGTAGATCAATAAATCAGTAGATCAATCAATCAGTAGATCAATCAATCAGTAGATTAATCAATTAAGGAATTACTAGAGATAGAAAGAGAGGGGGGACTCACGTTTCCTCTATCTTGCTCTTGAACTGGCTGAACTCAGCTTTGGAAAGGCGACCATCCTTGTTGTGGTCAAACCTCTTAACAAACCTCAGCGCCTTGTCCTCCGGGTACTTGAGCTCCGTGCAGAGTATGGACACTGCCTCCTCAAAACTGATGAACTCCTCCCCTCTGTCATCAATCAATCAATCAATCAATCAATCAATCAGTCAATCAATCAATCAGTCAATCAATCAATCAATCATCATCAGTCAATCAATCAATTCAATCAATCACAGTCATCAGTCAATCCTCAATCAATCATCAATTAATCATCAAAACGTCAATCATCAGTCAATCAACATCCATCAATCAATATCATTCATTCAGTCATCAATCCTAGTAAATCAATCATCAATCAATCATCAATTCAATAACAAATCAATCAAGCAGTCAATCAATCAATTAGCAATCAATTAATCAATCCGCAGTCAATCAATCAATCATCATTCATCATCAATCATCATCATCAATCAATCAATTAATCAATCAAGCAGTCAATCAATCAGTCATCAATAATCAATCATCAATCAATCAATCAATCAGTCAATCAATCAGTCCATCAATCAGTCATTGTCAATTATCATCATCAATCATCAATCAGTCAATCAATCAATCAATCAATTCAATCAATCAATCATGAATCCATCAATCAACGCAGTCAATCAAATCGTCCATCAATCATAATCATTCATTCCAGTCAGTAAATAAGAAATCAATCATGTCAAACATCATCAATCGTCATTAAACATTAATCACTTCAAATCAGTCCAATCAATCAACACATCAATCAATTAATCATCAATTACTTCAATCACGCAGTCAATCAATCAGTCCATCAATCAATAAATCATTCATTCAGTCAGTCAATCAATAAGTAAATCAATCAGTCAATCAATCAATCAATCAGTCAATTAAACAATTAATCAATCAAGCAGTCAATCAATCAGTCAATCAATCAATCAATCAATTAATCAATCAATTAATCAATCACGCAGTCAATCAATCAGTCCATCAATCAATAAATCATTCATTCAGTCAGTCAATCAATAAGTAAATCAATCAGTCAATCAGTCAATCAATCAATCGATCATTCAGTCAGCCGATCAATAAATTGCTCAATCAGCAAATTCTATTACTATTACATTTACTATTACTATTACTGTTACTACTACTACTATTAATAATAATATTATTATTATTGGAATTTTTACTATTACTAATATTATTATTCTTATTATTCTTATTCTTCTTCTTCTTATTATTATTATTATTATTATTATGATTAATATTATTATTATTTTTTTAATTTTTAAAATGCCCTGGGCTGTATAAGGCCCTGGGCTAAAATATAAGATAAAAAAGACTTTATTTAATTAAAACAAAGATGAAAAATATTTACAATAGTTCCTCTACGCTCTGGGAGGCCGCATTCGCCAATGTGCCACGAATGCATACAGCATTAAAACGCTGGAGTGCAACAGATAGGCGCTGCCATAGAAAGGTTTTTTCACGCTGGTAGCCTGTAATGGCACTGGTTCTCCTGCCTAATTCGTTAATGAAGTCAGACGCGGCAGAGTTGATGGGGTCCAATGTCTCAAAAGCAATCGGTAGGAAGATGTAGCTGCTAGAGACTGCGGCATATTTAAGTGTCTTCCTTTTGGCAGCGGCTTCAGCAGCTGAGCCACTAGTAGCGCATGAAAGGCTGAGATTGCTTGCTGAGAATGTGTCCGTCACAGTGACATCCCAGCTGATACACTAGCTGGGTTTTAATTATTATTATTATTATTATTATTATTATTATTATTATTATTATACATGTATTTTTATTTAACCCGGGTGTAAAGAACCCGAGTTTTGATAAAGACGATTCGAGTAATACGTGCTGAATCGCCGAATTATTATTATTTTTATGATTATTATTACTATTATTATTATTATTATTGTTATTATTATTTTTATCATTATTATTATTATTATATAACTCACGTTATCCGGGCCTTCAGACCCATGGCTGTCGTCTTAATTTTCGTCAGTAGCTCCAGAGCATTGGCTTGAACCGTTTGAGCCGCTTGAGCCGCTTGAGCCGCAGCCATCTTATCGCAGGACTATCTAAGAGATTATCTCAGGATTATCTAAGAGATTATTTCAGGATTATGTAAGAGATTATCTCAGGATTATCTAAGAGATTATCTCAGGATTATCTAAGATATTATCTCAGGATTATCTAAGATATTATCTCAAGATTATCTATGAGATTATCTCAGGATTATCTAAGGGATTATCTAAGGATTATCTAAGAGATTATCTCAGGATTATCTAAGGGATTATCTAAGGATTATCTAAGAGATTATCTCACAATTATCTAGAGGTCTACTGGTGTTTTAAGTAAATTAAATGTGCTCACAATCAATTGATTTCAAAGGCTATATCTGAAAAATTTAAGCAATTCAGTTTTAACATTATGTTATATACATAAAAATAGTTACAAGAAATGGTGTTTATTAATTTTACAAAAATTACACTCTCATCTTTGCGTAAGATGGAATTTTCTTTATATAATTAAATATAATAAACTTATGTAACATAAATATAATAAATATATTACAATGCAAATATAATAAATGCGATGCAACATAATTTAATTGTTGCTACAGAATATTTAAGTTGCTACAGTGCAACTCAATGTCTCAGTAGAAAACTGTCCTATTGGCTGATTGGTTGCAGGCTGCTTATTTGAAGATTTTAAACTAACTATCATGTTTCAAGCTTATATTATAATTTAACTCAGCAGCTGATAGCTGCTTGCAACAGCTGCAGCAGTTGAACTGAGCAGCTGTTGTAGAGAACTGTTGTCGTTAGAACTCAGCAGATGTAGAGAACTCAGCAGCTGTTGAGAACTCAGCAGCTGTTGAGAACTCAGTAGCTGTTGAGAACTCAGCAGCTGTTGAGAAGTCAGCAGCTGTTGAGAACTCAGCAGCTGTTGAGAACTCAGCAACTCAGCAGCTGTTCAGAGCTGTAGAGAACTCAGCAGCTGTTCTCCACGCAGCAAGTATTGATTTTTCACGCTTGTATGAGTAGAGTCACGCTATCTGCTTGTTTATCAACTCCATCTCCTGAAAGCCTCCTCTTCCATCTCTCTCTCTCTCTCTCTCTCTCCTTATTCTTATTCGTCTTCTCTCTCTCTCTTCCTCTCTCTCTCTCTCGCTCTGTTCCTCTGTCTCTCTGTCTCTCTCTCTCTCTCTCTCTCTTTCTCTCTCTTTGTCTTATGTTGTTCTGGTTCGTCTCCTTTCTCTCTCTCTCTCTCTCTCTCTCTCTCTCTCTCTCTCTCTCTCTCTATCTTCCTGTCTCCAGTTTTTGTAGGCTATCAGAACCACTCTTCCTCTAGCCTATAGGCTTCTAAAACATCAATGTAACTCTTCTTATAGCCTCTAGGCTTTAATGCCTAAGCCCTGCATGGCAGGTCCATGGTATGCACCTCCTCTAAGCAATTCTGACCCATCTCGAGGTCGCAGTGTTATTGTATAAAACTGATTTAATTTTGTTAACTTTGTTAGTCTCGACTTTTGAATTAATATAATTCTGACTTTGATTGATTAAGAACTACCTAGTTTAATACTGACTTTGATTGATTAAGAACCAGCTAGATTAATAAGGACTTTGATTGATTTAGAACTAGCTAGATTAACAGTGGCTTTGACTGATATAAGCTGAAGACACGTTTATACTGGTATATAATACTATACTAGCCGGTATTCCATTCAGTCTGACCTGTTCATTCATATTACTACCACAGCTATAGTAATAGTCACTCGAGATGTGAAATATCACGACTGACATAGGAGACTAAGCTATATACGTGTGTAGGTGCAATCGAAGCAAATATTCAAAGTTTGCGAGGTGACTCCAATCAAATGTAACAATTAAGATCACGTCCACACGTCGATTTGACAGAGGAAGAGTAAACGCTTACAGTTTCACCAATCCGCCAATTCTAAAATATATCCTGTTAAATATTATATATGCTTCTGAGACTATGTTAAGCTTGCTCTAGTGAAATTTATGCCTTTATTGATTGATCTAAATTAATAGCTAGGAAATTTCTACGTAATCAAAGTCTTGCGCACACAGTGAGCTGTACTGGACTGTGTCACAACATACGACAAGCTGTCTACAGAACATGTCTGCAGCTGCTGTAGAACAGCCTAGCTGCTGTCGGCATCTGTCTGCAGCTGTTGTAGCACAGCCTAGCTGCTGTCTGCAGCTGCTGTAGGATAGCCTAGCTGCTGTCAGCAGCTGTTGTAGCACATCCTAGCTGCTGCCATACAGTTTCTGTAGGACAGCCTAGCTGCTGTCTGCAGCTGTTGTAGCACAGCCTAGCAGCTGTTGTAGCACGGCCTAGCTGCAGACAGCAGCTGCTGTAGGACAGCCTGGCTGCTGTCTGCTGCTGTTGTAGCACAGCCTCGCAGCTGTCTACAGCTGCTGTAGCACATCCTAGCTGCTGTCTGCAGCTGTCTGCAGCTGTCTGCAGCTGTCTGCAGCTGTCTGCAGCTGTCTGCAGCTGTCTGCAGCTGTCTGCAGCTGTCTGCAGCTGTCTGCAGCTGTCTGCAGCTGTCTGCAGCTGTCTGCAGCTGTCTGCAGCTGTCTGCAGCTGTCTGCCGCTGTCTGCAGCTGTCTGCAGCTGTCTGCAGCTGTCTGCAGCTGTCTGCAGCTGTCTGCAGCTGTCTGCAGCTGTCTGCAGCTGTCTGAAGCTGTCTGCAGCTGTCTGAAGCTGTTGTAGCACAGCCCAGCTGCTGTCTGCAGCTCTTGTAGAACAGCCTAGCTGCTGTCTGCAACTGTTGTAGCACAGCCTAGCTGCTGTTTGCTGCCGTTGGAGGACAGCCCAGCTGCTGTTATACAGCTGCTGCAGCACAGCCTAGCTGCTGTCATACAGCTGCTGTAGCACAGCCTAGCTGCTCTCTGCAGCTGCTGTAGGAGAGCCTAGCTGTTGTCATACAGCTGTTCAGCAGCCTAGCTGCTGTCAGACAGCTGTTATAGGAGAGCCTAGCTGCTGTCTGCAGATGTTGTAGGACAGCCTAACTGCTGTCTGCAGCTGCTGTAGGAGAGCCTAGCTGCTGGCGCGCAGCTGTTGTAGTTCTGAGGAGAAATTCGTAGGTGGACAGATAAAACCATTGGGTGGTTGTAAGTCGTACCTCCCCAGCAAATGAATCCAGGTTCAGCATATGTGAACATATCTACTGCAATGTGCATGGCGATTGAGTGAGAGAGAGAGAGACAGAGACAGAGAGAGAGAGAGAGAGACAGCGCGAGCGAGAAAGACAGAGATAGAGAAATCGAGAAAGACAGAGATAGAGAGAGAAATCGAGAAAGACAGAGATAGAGAGAGAAATCGAGAAAGACAGAGATAGAGAGAAATCGATACTTTAGCATTAGCTAACTTGACTATAACTAGCCCTTCATCATGCTGTTTCACGTTCCAGTGTGCATCCCTCAGCAAGCTCATTGCTAAGTCCTGACAGCCTCTAAGTCAATCATTTATCAGTCAGCCGCGGGAAGGAGACAGGAGCAGAGATTTGAGGAGAAAAGCTCGAGGGATATGTGGCGACACCTCGTGAATACTTCATCAGCAATCAGTCAACCGCTCTTATCAGCTTCTACGATACTCGCCAGATCTCACTACTATCAGAGGCTTAAGTCTTCGGGGGGGGCAGGGGAACTTAGTATCCCTCTCTCTCTAAGTTCACTGCCTACTGGCAGGTCCATGGCATATAATGCCTCCACTCTTCTCTGTCTTCCGCTTTCCTCTTTATTTCCACATATGAGTAGGTCTTTAAATCATCTAACATTCCTAATCTCGGCGTGCCTCTGCCTCTACTTCCTTCCATTCTACCTTCTATGACCTCTATTAATAGACCTTCCCCCTAAGAATGTATCCTATCCAACTCTTCTTCCTATTTCTTAATACATTTATCAACTGTCAATCTGTGCCAACTCTCTCCAGAACATTCTCATTTGCAACCTCCCTAGCTCTCATTTTTCCTTAGGTACGTTCCCCTGCTAGGGGACCAAATTAGCTAATAAGAGAGTTGTAAATACATGACAGGAGATTCGAAAAATTTTGACCGTTCCCCTAGCTCTCAATTCCCACTTTACCCACGGTTCACGGTGGGATGAAACAATAGATTTAGCTAGTTGTGTAGGTAAGTTTTGAAACTTTCACTTTCTGTGAGTCTAGAACAAGCAATTGTGCTTTCTGACCTAATGTTTGTTATGCTTTATTATTTAATCTATAAGGGTCACACTAGCTGCAGCCAGTGGCGATGTCGGTAAGCTATTCTACCGCGGATCAATATGTGCGGCGTTCAAATCCTGGGCTCGACCGTCACTTACATCGCTTTCAGTGAGGAAACTGACGTTAACATTAGCTATACAGTTATTTCAACACAGTAAATTCTCCAGGCTCCCACAGAATTTCTCTATACTCTCACAGTGGTTTCCAACGAAAACTAAACCAATTATTTAAATTCCCCACATCCCCCCGCCCGTATAACAAGAGACGCTTCATTTCACTGAACAGCACGTTTTATTGCAACTATTTACAGAAACAATTCCGGAAATTTGAATATATTTAGTAAATAAAAATAACAAAAATAATTTTAATTAATTAGGAGAACAGCCGAATATAGAATGAAGCCAGTAGTGAGTAACTAAATATAGAGGGAGGTGCAGATAACGAGACATACAGACACATACAGACACAACAAAGCGCACGTACACTGGACCAGACAACGACAGCAGTTAACTAAATCTTATCTAGAATATTACAAGACACGTCTAACAAAACCACAGAGTCACGTGGGCACGTGAACTATGAGTTAATCCATCAATCAGTTAATCCATAATCTAACTACAAGTTAATCCAGCAATCAATCAATCAGTTAATCCATAATCTAACTATACATTAATCCATCAATAAATCAGTTAATCAGTCACTGTGAGTAAACTACAAGTTAATCAATCAATCAATCAATGGGGGCGTGTAAACTGCGCGATAATCAATCAATCAATCAATCAATTAATCAATAAGTCATCAGGGAAAATTTGATTGCACTTGTAAACCATAACGGGTTACAGCTAGTAGGGTGTATAAGCAATTTAAAGTGATACATGGATCATACAGAATTTGTACTCGTACACAAGAATTCACTGCTGAAGAAAATAAAAAGAAAAGAACAATCCTCGACAACAACACACGACATATGAAGGCGAATCTCAGGTAACGTTAGTTAAGGCATATGTTAGTAGAGCTAGGCATTGAGTAAATGTTTTTATAACAGCAGCAGTTCAAATGTTCGACGTCAACATGTCAATGCATTTTAAATCCATATTGTCAACTCGTAAAATAGAAATTTAGGAACCTGAAATAAAGGTGTTGGCGAAGACATTCAAGATCTTTAAATAATACATGTTTAATAAATAAATGTTAATAACAAATGTTTAAAGTCCGTTTCCTCATCCAAGGATCATGTCAGGGACGTCCCCACAGCACCGATCGCTACATGAAATATTATAAATGAAATATTATAAATGAAATATTATAAATAGGTTGATCAACTCTGCTCATTAGTTTCGCTACAACTACAACTAATAACTGCTAACGGCTGTTAGGGTAATCCGGCAATATGTACATTAGAGTGAGCACTGTGACACAACACATTCGAGCTACCGTCACAACTACGAGTTTACAGCCTATTACAGCTTTCACTCTATATTATACTCTTTTACCACACCGATCCTAGAGGAGAATTTAACACAACCCCACGAAAACAACTGTCAACTTGTAAGTATTATTTTAATTAATTAGAATTAATTATAATAATTGAGAAGAGTTCACTATGAAACAGACTAATTTCATTTCAAACTTTCTCTTAGAATTTAAGCAAAATTTCAAAACATTAAAACAAGAGATTTTCCTATAGACATCTCACATCGTTGTATTGACATCTTTCCTAAAAATTATATAATTATAATTATATAATTATATAATTATAATTATATAATTATAATTATATAATTATAATTATATAATTATATAATTATAATTGTATAATTATAATATAATTAATAATGGAAACAGTTATAAGATAAAAGATAAAATAGATCACCATCTAACAAGTTAGAGAATTATACAACTGTTTCCATAATTAATACATATAAAATTTTCATCCAATACAAGGGGATGTCCTTAACAAACTGTATAATACAAAAAATAAATAGACCAAAAGTTGTAAAATAAAAATCTGGAGCCTTGTCTAATGTTCCAGAATTTGTTCACTTCTCACTACTAAGAAAAATCTCCTATCACCTCAGATTACACGTTAAATGTTAAAGTCTTGCTGCCTATGAAGTTTCTCTGTTAATAATATGTACAGCCAAGATAAAATAGATCACCATCTAACAAGTTAGAGAATTATACAACAACTGTTTCCATCTGGCGATTGAAAAAGTAACAAGAATAGTGAAATACGGGTGTTTATGGCGAGTAAAGATCAACAAATTAGAACAACAACCATTAACAGAATATAGCACAGCACTGTCAATAACTATAACACAATTCACTGTGACAACAACAACAACAGAAAGGCAACCTGCAGTTACAGCTCAGTCATCTAGCGAATAACTTTACACACGCTACACCAGCTGAGCAGTAGAATGTTGGATTAAATGCCCGCAAAATCATTTCCCTGCAACACGCCACTGTTTATCGCCACCTGGCGAATGGATTAATAACAAAAGTGCTACAGTTCTGGACACGCAGCCATCAACCAATCGTAACTGTTCATCACTGGAGCTGCGGTACAGTAAGTTTTCTTCAAACAGTTCTGACATCTGGTGAATGAAATTTAGTCGTTGTTACGATCTGGCGAGGGTTTCTTTATAACAACTTCAGAGTCTTTCAGTTCAGATCAGTTAGATTTAGGATCAGTTTGGTTCTCTAGCACGTCAGTGCCTGCTTCTCAATTCCAACGGTTTACTAGTTACAAGTAAACAGCTGTAAACAGTACACCATTGTAAACAGTAAACAGCTGTAAACAGTAAACAGCTGTAACCAGTAAACAGCTGTAAACAGTAAACATCCTACAGCAGCTCTCTTCTTTCAAGAATCATTTCTTACACAATTTCCTGAAACCTCACAATTATTCTGCACAGCTTCCTCCATCTGTTGATTGAATGATAAATAAAAACTGACTTAACAGCGATGCCATCAAAACGCTCTACAACTAACATTAGTAATCTTCTGCCATTTCTTGTTGAGTCATTTCTTAAATCTCAGCAAACTCCAGCCACCTGCTGGCGAATAAGAGCTTATCTGTATGACATTATTTACAGCTGGCGGCACCTGGCGAGGCACTATTAAAACATTTCTCAGGCCCTCTAGCGAGTGTTCACTCGGCGATGTCGAAGTATTCTCTGAGCAGAGGCGGGTAGTTCTTCTTCTCTAGGATGAGGTTTCTGAGCACCTGAGCGTGCTCTGCACTGAGCGACCTCAGCTCCACGAGCTTCATGAGCAGCCGAGGCACAAAGAGCTTGTTACCAGCGCGCCGCTGAGCGAGGTAGGCGAGGAGCACCTCGAGATAGATGTCCTGAATCTGCTCCACCGCTGATTGGTCCTTCAGTCCTGCCCTCACTGTGATCAATAAATCAATCAATCAATCAATCAAACAATCGATCGATCAATCAATCAGTCAGTCAATCAATCAATCAATCGATCAATCAATCAATCAATACACCATTTTTATCAATCAATTACAATGAATTAATCAATTAATCGGTCAACAGTCTCTTTTTCTAGTGTTCTGCCAAGTGGCAGGTCCAAGGTACATATTCCTACTCACATGCTGTTTTTCACGCTCCTTAAAGAGCACTCTATCGATTAATGAGTTAATTCCTTCACAAATGCCTTATAAGGTGCCTTATACGCACCTTATTGTAGCCTATGGCTTGAAAAAAAAAACTTCTGAGGTGGTTACCCGTTGCCTTCCTCATTCCTACCATGGATTTATTGCCATTTAATCCACAGGAAAAATTTCATGTTGCGTTGAGTCCCCACTACCTCCCTAAGCTCCTGCCCTAGTCGCCTCTTTCGTACATGCAGCAGATTGTTTGCGGTTGCCTTATTCTGCAGTGGTTTCAAAAGACATAAAGAGAGGCATAGACAGAGAGAAAGAGAGAGAGAAAGAGATAGAGATATAGAGAGAGATACATAGAGACATGTAAATAGAGAGACATCTAGACAGACAGACAGATAGATAGAGAGACAGAGAGAGATACATCTAGACGGACAGACCAGAGAAGATGGTGAGTGCGGTGATCATGGCGTATTCCACATCATCAAGCATCAGTTTGCTCATGCCACGTGAGAACTCGAACATAGAGTCTATGTGACCCTGCAGACCTCCAAACTCCATCGCGTGCGCAGTGAACGGCTGACCGTTACCAAACACGACAGTGTCTGTCTGTGGGTCATAGCGCCGTGCTGTTCGCAGCATCATCACTTCTGAGGCGCTCCCCTGATCAATCAATCAATCAATCAATCAATTAATAAGTGATATTTGATTTGATTAAATAATCAAGATTAGGACGTCCCTGACATATCCTGGTGGCGAGGAACAGGACGATAAATTTTTACTGATTGATTGATTGACGCTAAGACGGTGAAAAGAAAAGTAATGCATGAAATAGAATATTACACTTTTAGAAAATATCTTTATTTCTCTCTGATGATGGTGACGATATGATGATGATGATGATAGGACTCTAGGAATGATGATAATAGGTTTCTACGTAAGAAGAAGATGATGATGATGATGATAGGATTCTATGGATGAAGATGAGGACGTTACCTTGAGCAGGACGACTTGGTCTAGTTTATCGAGGGACAAGAAGCCAGGCAGACTCTTAGCAAAGCTGACGACGAGACGAGTTACTAGCAGAGTCATCTGAACCATGTGCATGAAGAGAGCATCTGAAGTGTCGTCAGGTTCATCGTCCTCATTAGTCTTCACTTCCTGCGTCATCAATCAATCAATCAATCAATCAATCAATCAGTCAATCAATTAATAAATCAAGCAAACAATCAATCAATCAGTCAATCAATCAATCAAGCAAACAATCGATAAAATCAAAAAATTATTCAATCAATCAATCAAGTAATCAATCAATTTATAACAATGCATCAAGACTGTACTGTTAAATAAAATAACGCGCCTCTGTTTGTTTTATAGATCAATATGTGACTGACTGACTGAGATACATAATGATTAACAGACTTATTGATTGATTGATTGATAACTCACTGAGATCTTAGCTAGGTCAGCCTCACTGGGCAGCTCATACTTGTGATTAATCGATTGATTGATAGATCGATTGATAACTCACAGAGATCGATTTATCGATAAATTGATAGATAACTCACAGATATCTTAGCTAGGTCAGCCTCACTGGGTAGCTCGTATTTGTCCTGATAAGCCACGAGGCACCTGATGACAGCCTTGTGCTCATCACACAGCCTCGACAACACGTTCTCCATCGGCTCCCTGCCACAGGGCAGCAGACACTCCACCTCTCCGCCCCGTCCCGTGTCCATCTCGCCTCTCTCCTCCTCTTCTATCTCCACGGGAACCACCGGGGCAGGCGGGGGCGGCGGCTTGCTAAAGGCTGCAGCAGGGGCAGGGGAGGCAGGGGCAGGTTGAGCAGCAGCTGCAGCAGCAGCAGCAGCTGCTTTCTCAGCAGATTGTTTGCGATAGTGGCGTCGAGCATTGCGAGCCGAGCATTGGCGTTCTGAGAGCAGACCTGCACAATCAATCAATCAATCAGACAATAAGTCAATCAATCAGTCAATCAATCAATCAATTAGTCAGTCAAACGATTAGTCAATGAATATATCAATCAATCAGGCAAACGATCAGTTAATCAGTCCATCAATCAATCAAACGATCAGTCAATCAATCGATCAATCAAGCATCAGTCAATAAACAAATCAATCAATCAATTACTTAGCCTGTGCTGTCGTCAAACAATAAAGTCGTTGCCCCATAAAACACTGATTAAACAGTAGTGAGAGTAAATCAAAGCCGAGGCCATTGACCCGTGAAATCCAGATTGCACAAGACTTAAACAAGTCGAAAAATAAGCGGCGAATAATAATAATAATAATAATAATAATAGTAATAATAATAATAATAATGATTAGAGTACTACAGTCATCAATGACAACATCGAGCACTATTGAGATATAAGCAAGCCGGCGAGCAAAAAGAAGGTCCAAAAACGGTGCAAATTCCAAAATCCAGAAAATCATTCCAAAGGCGAAACAGAGAAATGGAACACCTTGACGTCTCACGTCCAGAGAGGACAGCGACCCTGATAGTCAGGCTGTGCCACCCACAGGTTGATCTATAATTAATTCATCGCCGCTCTGTCGCAGCCTGTCTCCAGTTTAATTACGAGCAGAGTGAAGACAATGGATTAAATATCGATCAAAACCTCGAGAAATAATGTCTTCGTTGTCAAGGGAAACGGATACGTCATCACCGAGTCGTCCAATCAAAAGTCAGCTTTCATAAGATGACGCTAAAACCCACGACCAATTCGATCAGATTGTGAATATTTCAGAATAGCGTTCTAAGAATAGAAAAGCACAACAGAAAATTCCAGAGAAGTTTAATGCACGGATATGATAGATAAACCTAAGATCATCTGAGAAGACGAGGAGTCAATAGGTGTCAATACTGATGACTAAATACAGCGTAGACAGATAAAGCAATCGAACAATTGAGGCAACGATTGCACGATAAGACATAAGATATCAACGAGGCTAGATAGGAGACTCTGACAGTCTATACTTCAATAATAATAAAACGCTTCAGTCTTAAAAAATTAGCACATTAAAAAAATTCTGCCTAGACATTAGCAGTATCCTATCTCTCGCAATAGATACTGATTTACTACGTCTCAGATTACATAACATTACATTATTACATACATTACATAACATTACATTATTACATATCATTATTACATAACATTACATTATTACATGCATTACATAACATTACATAACATTACATATCATTATTACATACATTGTATATATTAACAAACTCTCTCAAATGTTCAAGTCCACAGGGGCAACAAGCGCTTTGTCACTCAGTCGACTAACAGTCCGACCATCGTGTCTTATTACCTTTCTGCACATCAGAGTTCATTCACCTCAGTCGAGTGTAGCGCATCCTGGTCGATTTATTGATTTATCGATTGGTTTTATTGACAGAGCCACACAAGATGACAAGTTAAATGACCTTCAGTGGAATTTATAATCTGTAGTTTTTATATAGACGTACAATCAGAACTTGAACCAGTTATAAGAACTGGAACAACAACAACATCATCAGACCAACCATTTAGAGCGCGTTTTCCTCACATTTTGTTTAAATGAACACAATTATTCAACCAAAATCCCACCCATATACATACACAAACAAATACACATACATATACACACACAAATGCACATACATATAAAAAATATACAGACTATTACAGATACACACGCAGACACCAAACATGAAACCACATGGGCAAGCTGATATATATACACACAAACACATACTTAAGCATACAAACGCAAAAACATACATAAGCACATATATAAAAGCATACATAGGCGCATACACAAAAGCAGGCAGACATACGCACACGCATACACTCAAGTTAATACAAGAGGGCATACATGTATATGGGTGGGATTTAAGTTGAATAATTGTGTTCATTTTAAACAAAATGCGAAGGTAAACGCTCTCTAAATGGTTGGTCTGATGCTGTTGTTACAGTTCCTATAATATTTTTGTCTTCCTGGTGGTTTCTGTTAATTCTGTATATTTTATTGTACACTTTTCGTTTTACTGTAATTGTTGTAACGTATAGAAATGCTTTGCATGATGTCCTCTACTAAAAGCCGCAACAGTTTCAGACCATCTGCTGTAGAGAGCTCTCATTGATCTTCAGTTAACCTCACGTGATCATCGATTAGAACTTCTATAGAGCTCGATCTATGAGCACATAACATGCCATTCCAGGAAAGAGACGTTAATTAACCGTAAGAAGCCAATTAATTAATTATCAGACTATAGTGAGAATAATAATAATACTAGTAAAGGTTCAACGTCCGTTTCCTCATCCAAGGATGATGTCAGGGATGTCCCCATATGCCATTCCAGCAATGAGACTTAATTAACCATAAGCAGACAATTAATTAATTATCAGACTATAGTGAGATAATCATAATAATAGCGATAATAGTAATAATAGTAATAGTAGCAGTAATAATAATAATAATAATAATAATAATAATAATAATAATAATAATAATAATAATGATAGTAGCGATAATAGTAATAATAGTAATAATAATAATAATAATAATAATAATGATAATAGCGATAATAGTAATAATAGTAATAATAATAATAATAATAATAATAATAATGATATTAGCGATAATAGTAATAATAGTAGTAATAATAATAATAATAATGGTTCAAAGAGGCCATTTAACTTCAATTATAATAAATTAAAAAGCTGGTAAAGCTAAGGTTAACGTCAGTTTCCTCACTCGAAAGTGATGTCAGCGACGGCGAGCCCAGGATTTGAACCTGATACTGATCCGCGGTAGAATAGCTTACCGACATCGCCACTGGCTCCAGCCAGACAACCAAATATATATATATATATATATATATATATATATATATATGACCAAGCACACACATATGCATACACAACACACATAAACACACATACACGCATACACATACACACACAGACACACAGAGTTCGTTGACCGCGCTAATGACAAGGTCATCATCCACAGAGATCATAAAGCTGAGACGAGGTAAAAAACAAGTTATAAATCAGAGAGGTAGGCGCGTGATACAGTGGGAGTGGTCTAGCCACTGCATAGAGCTGTAAAAAATATAACTGATCAAGTTCAACCACTTACATAGAATTATAAAAAATAACGGATTAAGTTCAGTCATTTACCTAGAATTATAAAAAATGACTGATTAACTTGAACGTACGCTATTTCATCACACAGACTCTAAATTTGATTGACTATAAATACCAAAAGTGATTGTAAGATAGATAAACTCGCCTGTAGCTATCTATCGAGATGTCATAGAATTGGCAATTCATTACTGACCAATTAACTTTGACTGATAAATTAACCAATTCATTGACTGCCTGACTGATAAATCAAAATGATAAAATTCCAGCTGATTAGCATTATATACAATGTAACAACAGCTTCATGAGCTCACTGAAGTGGTTTCCCATTTCCTTCGAGGTTTTGAGGTTTTCGCAGTTTAAGTTATCAGAATGATAAAGATGATGAGAGAAATGCAAAGAGGGAGAGAGAGTGAGAGAGCAACAATCTGTCAGACCGGAAGAGTTACCTAGAGATACACTAAGCAATACACTCAGACATACACACACATACACACCTGGTGACACACATTGTTGCGACACCTGGAACGACCTTGAGAGAAGTCGTGAAAAATTTTCCACTGAAACAAAGCCGTCGTGCTTTCTAGTAGGAAAACATCGCCAGTCAATCACCTTGCGCAGAGTCCGACTATTTTTCCGGGTAAGGAAGGCAATTCCAGCCTCTTCCACCTCTCCTAGGCTCATTAATGAACAATGGATGTCCCCAGTTAAATCCAGTCTCTTTCCATAATAATAGCAACTGGAGATCTTTGTCTCCGAGAGATTATTTCTCGTCACCATTGTCTTCGGTTAAAACACTCTCTCGACAGACCTGCCTTATTTCTCGTCACTATTGTCTTAGGTTAATAAACTCTCTCAACCGACCTGCCTTATTTAGACTGGGGAGCGGCAGGGGATATGGCGTAAAGGTTAGAGTCTTCGCCTGGGATACAATTGGCCTGTGTTCAAAGCCCACGTCAGTCAAGCAATGATGGATATCCCCTTGGGCCCATGGAAGGTTAATCTTGCATCGGAGCTTGCTGCCGATTGGCGCTATCAATAGCAAAAATATATTTAACAATGGAAAGGATTAATAATAACCTGTCAGGAACCTGTAAAGCGGTCTCGAAGAACGGACACCGGCCATGACACCGCTATAGAAATTGTCGGAGATCATTATTATTATTATTTCTCGTCACTATTGTCTTAGGTTAATACACTCTCTCAATAGACCTCCCTTATTTCTCGTCATTATAGTTTTAGGTTGATACACTTTCTCAACAGACCTGCCTTATTTCTCATCATTATTGTCTCGGTTAATGCAGTAACCGAGGTACCTCGTTACCATGCTATAAGGCAGAACACCAAGCCAAGTTCCACCGGCTAAATCTGGCAAAGCTTTAGCGTGGTTACATTCAGCGTGGTTATACGTGTGTTGTGCAGGTATTCTATTCATACAAGGTGAACAAACTCTTTATGGACTCTTTTATGTAGAGAAAGTAAAAATGTAAATTATAAGGTTGTAAAACTTAAACTCAACAAGCTTTAATTAGTATCACCAGGTCGTGACATGAATATAATAAATCATTAGAGAGCAAAGAGACAGCGAAAGAGCAATAAACTGAAGAGAGATCCAATAAATTCATTACAACAGTGCCATGAGAGAGCTCGATCACGTGGGATATGAGCAATAAGATTGTCAAATATAGATTTATTAGCGTAGATTTTTTATTAATATTTATTTTCATATGTTTTCTAATATATATATATATATATATATATATATATATATATATATATATATATATATACATACATACATACATATATATATATATATATATATATATATATATATATATATATATATATATTTCTGTCTGTATCTGTCACATTGTTATGTTATTTGTCACATTGTTATGACATCTGTCACATTGTTGTTATTTGTCACATTGTTATGTTATCCGTCACATTGTTATGTTATCCGTCATATTGTTACAGTCTGCGGTTTGTCAGATTGATGATGGAAATAAATGGGAATAGATTAACAGTATTACTTTAATGCTAATAAACTAAAGTACATATTTAAATAAATAAAGGGTAGCACAACTTTAATGCTAATAAACTAAATTATATATTTAAATATATCAAGGTTGTTAAACTTTAACAATAATAATTTTATTACAAAATATTTTAAATTTAAGTATGTAAAGGTCATTCAACTTTAATTCCAATAAGCTAAATTACATATTTAAATATATGAAGGTAGTTCGACTAATCTTTTACATTTCATAGTTAGATTTATGTTACATTTCAGCCTGTATCTGTTACATTGCTATGTTATCTCTCACATTGTTACAGTCTGAGGTTTGTCAGATTGATGATGGAAATAGATAGGAATAGATTATCATTATAACTTTAATTCTTATCAACTAAAGTACATATTTAAATAAATAAAGGGTAGTTCAACTTTAATGCTAATCAACAACATTATACATTTAAATAAATACAGGGTCATTAAACTTTAATGCTAATAAACTAAATTAGATATTTCAATATAACGGAATAATATTACGCAAGACATTGCCTGCCAGTGCAATGACCGCGAGATCGAGAGCTGGCACTAGGCTAGTGTCATCGACCATAGAGTCATATAAAAAGAACATTTCTGCAGAAAACCCGCGTCATGATAAGCAGTGACATAGACCCGTAGAGTTTCTAATAACTACATTACAACCTCTCGTCATAACAACAATTAGAGTGCAACAGTCATCAATGACAACATCGAGCACTATTGAGTCAAAATCAAGCCGGCGAGCAAAAAAAAAGTCCAAAAACGGTGCAAATTCCAAAATCCAGATAATCAGTCCAAAGTAAAGGGAATTAAAGAATAGGAGGTTTGGGCGTTATGAAACATAACATAACGTCACACTGGGTCAATAAGCAAAGATGCTTGTTTAAGGCCAAATTCCTCCTCCCTCTCCATGGTTATTAGTAATCGTTGCCTTTTTGATGGCGCCTCAGTTGCAGCCGACGCCGATTTAAGAATAACCTTCCATCACTCTGTGGATTGTTTCATTCAAAGCTGTCAACATTGGAGGAAAGACATTGGGAGAGATTGAAACAGATACTAATCCTCAATTAGTAAATGCGCTTAGACTTTGACAGCATTCGCTGAATTTCATTGGACTGGTTTCATTCAGTAAAGAGTTTTAAGGGAAATGTTCTGCGTGACGTTTATATCAGTACGGATAAAGTTGTACAATTGTACATCGGTTGAGCTATTCAGGGTCAAAGGTCAGAGGACCGGCTTGATAACATCCTGTTCGTCCCGTCACCGACAGCATTATTAAAAGAGAAAATGAACTTTAAATTAACAAATCTTACTGTCATTAATATAGTTTAAACTTTAAACTTAATTTCGCACTGATTTTCGAGGTCTAGTGTCACTAGTTTTGAGGACAGGTGAATGATTTGAGAGAAAGGCTGCAGCGTTGCCACTGAGTCACGAGATTTACAACAACAGCAACACGCACACACTATAACCACTCTACACCGGCCTATTTTGTACTGCACTGTACCGGAGTGTACTGTTCTTTGTCTACTGTACTGCACTGTACCTCAGTGTACTTATTGTACTGTACTTTGTCTACTGTACTGCACTGTACAGCAGTGTACTGTACTGTACTGAACCTTTGCCAGAGTTCACGTCAGCCTGAAATCTACTAATTTATAACGAACAGCTAATCAATAGGTACTAGCTAATCGACAGGTTAAAGCAAGCCTGATTAAAATCTAGCATTAAATACCGGACGAATAGACAACATCTAACTAGGTCTATGTTGACCGAGCATCACGTACTGGCAGATAACGATAATATCAGGCGATTTACATGCGAAAATAATAAAATAATTTATACACGAAAGAAATAGGCCAATACACTGAACAGTTTACTGATTTTTAGTAATTAGTTAACAATTATGGCGTAATTACTAGAGAATAGAAGCAATATGATTCGCAGTTAACTTAATAAAAGTAAACAGTGATTAATGTCAATTTACTGATTTACAGAACATTAAAATGAATAAATAAATAACAACTGGAAACGTTTTCTATAAATAACGACAAAACTCGCTTGATTTATTCTAATAAGTAGAATTGAGTAATTCGTAGAATTTTCTTGAAACTCCTGAAAGCAATGACGACGACAACAACAACAACAGCAACAACAACATTAAGGCTTCCCACAGCGCAGACTCATCCTCGACACGTGCAGAGTCTTTCGTGATGACATTTCAATCAGTGGACGATACAATGACGTAGTGGATAATATACATGTATATCGGTTTATTACATTCAATCTCTCTCTCTCTCTCTCTCTCTCTCTCTCCATATCTATCTATCTGTCTATCTCTCTTTCTCCCTCTCTCTCTCTCTTTATTGCACGATGTTTATTCCGTTTGTCTAGTTATTTTCCAATTTGCATGATTGAGGGGTGGTCAACTAGATAGGTTACTTGTGACGTCTTTGGCGGCCTGGTTTGTGTACGTCACTGTATATTTTGAGTGTATTGAAAAAACATAGTTATCTCTCTCTCTCTCTCTCTCTCTCTCTCTCTCCCTCTCTCCACCAACCACCCCCCCTCCTCACTCTCGCACATAAAGTAGGTCGATAATATCAGCATGCAGTCCACGAGAAAAATCGAACCTAATTTAAGCGCAAACACTTCACGACAACGCCGCACTGAAGGGGAAGCAAGTGAACCTGGAGCTCTTATAAGAGCACTGAAGTAGCTTTCCACACTCTACAGTTGGAAAGAATAACGTCTTAAATCAAGCGGTCTTGTTACGCCTTGTTTAGGGCACTCAGTGAGAAGTTTCGGCAATCGTCTAATCTTTCGTTAGAGTAAAGGGAAGCCTCGCAACAGGTGAGTGTCCTTCAAGCCTGTCTCTCTACCCCTGCCCGCCTGACATTCTCGGACATTCATTGGACTGCTTTTACGGAAAATGGACTATAAATTGCCTAACGGTTTAAACGTGTGGTATTAAAAAGTGATAGATATCAACATAGTTGATCGCTTCACTATAGTGCGTGTTTACTTTATTTTACCAGTACACAACAGCATATAGCAGTATACATGCAGTACACACCAGTGAACATAGCAGTATAGTAGCGTATTGTAAACAAGAGTATAGTGGTAGAATCAGTATGACACAGTGTTACATATGAGGTCAATATTCCTGTGAGACAATAGAGCTGCCTGATATGGGTTAGTTCAAGACTATGTAAAGCCTGTGGTCGAGTGCTGCTATATTTAACTACGCTACACCACAGTACAGCTGAACGACAGCTAAACGCTTGCCTATACATAAGAGAGTCTAGTTCGTCATAGGTCGTGTCTATTGTGCTCACATGACAAAGACTTTTGTAGAAAAAAACTGTCACATAGGTGCGAGTGATGAGCCAGAGAAAAGGTTAGAAGTTGAGAACTGCGCTATGAAACACGGGCAAACCATTCAAAGCTACCAGCCTGTCGACCCTGAACAACACCCTATAGGCCTATCTCTCCTAGTGCACATACTATATTAGCGCCTGAGCTAGATGTCGATAGATCCGTAACATTCTAAGTTCTAACTCTTCCAATCAATCAATCAATCAATCACTCAATCAATCAATCTAATCACTAGAAATAGCGGAAGCTTTTATATCTATTGTTTTACTTTCATAGCGTGATTTGCAGTGTTACCAAAACCAAAATTAGTTATTTTGCCATCACTAACGAGAAACGGAAAATTGTTATTAAATGTACAATTGAACTAGATATACAACTGACCTTATTTCTACGTTATAACTAAATTCACGACCGTTGTGTCTCAATTTTTAAGACCCCAATGCAACACCCGCGGTCACGTCATAAAGGCTCTACAGTTGTGTCTAATTCCCTCCTACCAGGTGAATGGTTATATGAGAAGATTTAGGACGAGATATAAAGGTGTTAACTTGCACGTATAGATCTCTACTTTACGTGACTTAATTCAGCCCTCAACAAGTAGATCAACTCCTAGAACTGAAAAGAAAGTCATCGTCAGTCGGTTATTGCGAAAAAAACATCGTATTCTTGGACTGAGCTCTCAAGAACTATATCAAGATAGCGCGCGAGGCTTCCCTTATATATATATATATATATATATATATATATATATATATATATATATATATATATATATATATATATATATATATAGTATCTAGAGCAACTCTAGGGCTCCCGTTAGAAATAATTGAGCTACAGAGGTTTCGGTTAGAAAGAATGGAAATAACCGCAAAAATATAGGTGAAATACAGAGCTATATATAATTTTCAGGTCAATTGATCTATTAGTCGAGTAAAAACATAAGCTTTGACCTATCGCCCTATCTCGCACATTCGTGAGGAAACGATTACCCTAAACTAAACACATCCGCGACAACAGTGAGCACCAGGAAGTCGTAAAAATAGAATAATTGCTAAATAAAGTTTATCGAAATTCTTAATTGAACTCTACTCCCAAACTTCACCGACCGCTGGACGACTTATTCTCAGAGGAAGCCCTAGTACATAGATATTGATTATAGATTGCTGGACTTTATTGAGATAAGAGCAACCCCACCATATACAGGTCAACCACTCCTCTAGCTAGCATCTAAATATAGGTTAATCACTCCTCTAGTTACCATCTAAAGATAGGTCCACCACTCCTCTAGCTAGCATCTAAAGATAGATCAACCACTCCTCTAGCTAGCATCTAAATATAGGTCAACACTCCTCCAAATACCATCTAAATATAGGTCAACCTGGCTTAGCCACATGCTATCACTAGACTAGTCTACTAGTCACACGGCAGAGCCCAATGCTTTCAATGTACTAGCTACAACGCCTCTCTGATGTTCGTTGCATACCAGTGACTTACCAGTGAATTACTGTTACCTTAATCTTCGCGACGGTAGCTCGAGTGTGTCGAGTCGTCTTGAAGAGAAGCCTCGTGCTTCTGAAACTTGACGTTAAACAAATTTAGTCAAATATATCTGATCAGATGATATCTGTTCAGATATATTTGATCGCGTATGTTCCCTCTTAACGTCTCGTATATATCACGTCGTTGTCGATTAAAAAGTTGAAGCATTAGAGTCTAGTGCCTCACTGACTACCTGAATATAGAAATAGCTCTGCGCTTAGAAGAGATACATAAAAAGTCTAGGTTCAGGTCATCGACACTCTAGCTGCGTGGATACTGAGAATTCAACCAACCGAGAACCGAGCCTGTTCTCACAGGCGACAACACGAGTTGCTGAAGCCATTAGGAGATAACAATTGGATTCATAGAAATTGAGAGAGAGAGAGTGATAGAGAGAGAGAGAGAGAGAGAGAGAGAGAGAGAGAGAGAGAGAGAGAGGGTGATAGGGAGAGACAGTGCAATCGAGAAAGATAGAGAGAGAGATGGGTATTAAAAAAGAAATAGAGAGAGAGAGAGAGAGAGAGAGAGAGAGAGAGAGTGTGATAGAGAGATAGTGCGATCGAGAGAGATATAGAGAGATAGAGAGATAGACAGCGACAGACAGAGAGATAGATAGAAAGACATTTTTAGATACTCACACTCCTCTCTCATGCCCACATCTTTACATCTCCTCAGCCTGCAGGCCTGACATCTCCTCCTCATCCACATGTCCATCTCACAGCTTCCACCGTACTTACAGGCGTAGCTAGAGCCCTTCGTCACGCTCCTCCTGAAGAACCCTGTTTACGTTCAATAATCAACATATAAGTCAAATAATAATAAATAATATTAATACTAATCCTAACCTAACCGTAATCCTAACCCTAACCTAACTCTAACAATAACCTAACACTAATCCCAAACCCTAACCCTAACCAACATGATCTATCAACAACAAATTACCAACAATAAGAGGAATAGCAACAGTCAACAACAGGCATCAGTTTACGCAGCTGGATCAGCTTTTATATTATACACTCCACAAACCAGCACTACTAAAGATTTAACGGGATAGTAATAGTAACACACATTATAGCGAAATGATCAACCATGTTGATATCTATCACTTTTAATACCACATGTTTAATCCATTAGGCAATTTAGACTATTTTCCGTATAACCAGTCCAGTGAATATCCGAGATTTTACTCTCTGATCAGCGCGGCAGGGATTCGAACCCAGAAGAGGTCAATTCACCTCAGGATTTGTCATTTAAAAGTTCACGACGTTACCCTTACGCTATCGAGATATGCAATTATCCTACACATAACAATACCCATAGGAAATCGACAGGACTTTTTAAATGTATCTAACCAGTCAACATTAAATTGACTTATTATAGCCAATAAAACCCTAGAACCCTAATCTAATTCATTAAATACAGTGCAAGTAAACAACCGTTAGAGAAACATTATATTATGTGTATATGGGTTGAAATCCTGGGCTCGCCCGTCACTGACATCGCATTCGAGTGAGGAAACTGACGTTAACAGTAGCTTTACCAGCTTTATATTCACAACAGAGTGTCTATTTTCCATGAGATAGAATGTAGAGTGTAGAATCGGTTTTCCACTGATTCCTCGATATCTAGGATCTGTTTCTGGATTATAGGATAGCTTCAGTTATGTGTATGTGTGTGTTTGTGTACTACTGTTTCATAGTGCTCGCTGTTGTCACGGACAGCTGTGCAATACTGTTTCATAGTGCTCGCTATTGTCAGGGATAGTGGTGTTGTTGTTGTTGTTGCTACTAACCCTTACAGCCCTCACAGCTCAGAGCGTTATAGTGGAATCCACTCGCCCTGTCACCACAGATCAGACACAGCTCAATGTCGCCAGCAGTGGGCGGGGGCTTAGCGGTGGTGGGCGTGCACTCCTCCAGGGGAACCAGTCTAGCCCCGCCCACCTCGCTGTCCCCCTGGCTCTCAGGGGTGGCGGGGGGCACTGAGGGCCCCGGGGTGGCAGGCGCCTCGGCGATCACCCGGGGGGCGGGCTGGGTGAGGTCCTCGGGCCACTCCTGCTTGATCGTTCTCTGAACGAGATCTCTTTGGGAGGAGTAGGAGGCGGGGCTTCGTGGTGAGAGGTGACGAGCAGGGGGCGTGGCTAAGAGGTGACGAGCAGGGGGCGTGGCTAGAGCCTGGTGGGGGGAGGGGAGGTCATAGTCAGTCATACCATAGGAGGGGTGAGCTCTCAGTGTCTGCTGATAACAATAACATCAGCATGATGGTGGTGATGATGACGATGATGATGATGGTGGTGGTGATGATGATGATGATGATGATGATGATGATAATGGTGATGATGATAATTATGATGATGATTATAATGATGGTGATGATGATGATAGTGTCGACAACAATATTAGACAAAAAGATAACAGTAGGCTATTTAGTACCAGCATTAAACAAGTAATGTAGTCAAAACTTATATACGATGTTACTATTTAAAGTATGTATAGTATTTGACAAGATCACATTTAATTGACATCGTTAACGTGGAATAATGAGCAGTATAACAAAAGTTCTAATTAATCATTTAAATAACGGAACCATGATTTGATTCGGAGAGATACCGACTGCTCGATATCTAATCAACACTTTAATGTTAGTCAACACTCTATTAAATGTAAAAAGGTTGGTAAAGCTAAGGTTAATGTCAGTTCCCTCACTCGAAAGCGTTGTCAGTGACGGGCGAGCGCAGGATTAGAACATCGCACATACTGATCCGCAGTCGAATATCTTACCGACTTTGCCACTGGCTGCAACCAGTGATTTTGTAATTAGATCGATATTCAATTATCTACCCACCCGATCCTGTCGTTCCATACTCTGGATCACCCTGCCTCTGCCTGTCCACATCGGTCTGCCTCTCTCTCGCTCCCAGCCCGCAGAAATCTCAGCCTGGGGCCCGCCAGGCGGACATACCCCACCCGTGTAGTAGTCGTGGGGGTTCCTGCGCCCCAGGGCCCCGTGGTCGGGCTCCAGGGGCCTCTTGTGGGGCACCCTGCCCGGGGCCAGGGTGGGGTGGTAGGGGCGCTGGGTGGAATGTTGAGGGGAGAGCTGGGAGGTGAAGGTCGATGCCTGAGTCA
The DNA here is from genome assembly GCA_905160935.1 of Enchytraeus crypticus. Classification (NCBI taxonomy): domain Eukaryota; kingdom Metazoa; phylum Annelida; class Clitellata; order Enchytraeida; family Enchytraeidae; genus Enchytraeus; species Enchytraeus crypticus. Next base: position 91,810 of record CAJHZI010000625.1, read on the forward strand.
TCCATGTTGAAGTGGTGGACTGCCTGGAATGATTGTCCTGATCCATATCTATGTGCTGTGTTTATCTACTCTAAACCGGATTATTCTGGTTTAAATGTTTACGTCAGCTAGTTCTAAACTTCGCGTAATAAAATAAGTTGTTTTGTAGCTGTAGCGTCCGTTCAAAGTTTATTTCTAGAGTATCGACTGAGTTTAAGGCATTCTCTGTAGAAGATATCAGCCTAGAAGTGCTTGAGGGCTTACGTTCTGAAAGTTAATAAAAAAAACAGTTATATGACATTCTAACACCACACATCATGTTTTAAAGACTAACGTATTACATAAGCACAAGTCACACAGTTACGTTTAGCAAGAAAAGTAAACAAAACTTCCTTTGTTGTTCTAAGCGGTTTCCTTTCAAACTTCAAAGCGTATTTATTAATAATAAGCTATAACAGCCGTACCAGCGTTAAAAGAGTTCTACATAATAACAAAATGAGAACTCAATGAGAACTCAGCGAGCTCAAATTGGAACACAAAGGGAACTTAGTGAGAACACAACTTTAAGAGAACTCAAAGGTAACTTAATGAGAACTCAAAGAGAACTTAATGAGAACTCAATAAGAACTCAAAGCGAAATACATCAGTGACCATTCAAATGGTCAAAGAGAGAGAGAGAGAGGGGGAGAGAGAGAGAGAGAGAGAGAGAGAGAGAGAGAGAGAGAGAGAGAGAGAGACAGAAACTAGATCAGTCTCAAGCAAGCAGCTAGACACAAACAAGTTCAAGTGTCGTATAACTGAACCTGTAGGTCGTTCACTTTCACAACCGATAGTGTAATTCGCTACAAAAACTCAACGAAATGAAAAGTCGATCACGCGTCAAGTTCTGATAGCGGAAATAGCGCTAAGCTCTGATATGAAGAAACACCGCAATGTTGCGCTCAGCGAGTATTTATAAAGCGCGCTGAACGCAACAATCGCCTCGACAACAATTGATTGCGGAAATAGCGGCAGCTAAAACTCGGTAAAATTCCACGTCTGTGATATAGGGACATTGAACTCAAGGTCGTTGTTCTATAGGGCATGGCGTTCTCTCTTTCTCTGTGTCTGCCTATCTCTCTCTCTCCCTCTCTCTCTCTCTCTCTCTAGTTTTCAATTATCTCTGCATTTAATCAATTAGTCTAACTGAACATATTAAATAACAATCAACTAATTGAAATTAGGCAGTTGACAAGTCCTAATCATAAGAATTAAATAAGAATCGTGGAGAATACAAGGAGAAAGGTTAATATTCTATATTCTACAGAACTATAACCTCTCTCTCTCTCTCTCTCTCTCTCTCTCTCTCTCTCTAGGTCGCTCTCACGCTACAAAGTGTTCCTAGTTTTTTTTGTCAGCCAGTGTAGAAGAGAGCACTAAGAACAACGATGCCGTCCAATCACAACGTATACACAATACAACGACTCAACCAAACTAGCGCCATGTTTTTTTAGATCTTTTATCCATATTTTTTTAATTTACACCCACGGATAAAATTTTTCTTTCATTTTTATTCGTGTTATCTTTGTTATCATATTATCGTGTTATTTATGTTATCATGCTATGTGTTTTTCGCTTCAAATGACTGCCAAAATTGTCAGCCTAATTTCTAAATATAGAAGGACAACGTGTCACCTAACTAGATATAGTATTTCAATTAATTTAGCATTTTAATGTCTTAAATATTTATTTTGCGCAAAATACATTTATAATGAAAATTTAAATCTAAATTAAATTGATCTTAGCCAGTATATCCTTACCTATAATTTATTTAGTCATTTATTATTCAGAAAATTAGACAGTAATTTCTACGTTTAACATTTGTTTTCTCAGATATTTATAAAGGGATACAGTTTATTTATTTAGCTATTTATCACTACGTATAACCAGACCAATTCATCAATAACCATAGTAAAAGCTGGTAACGCTAAGGTTAACGTTAGTTTCCTCACTCGAAAGCGATGTCAGTGACGGGTGAGCCCAGGATTTGAACCCCGCACATACTGATCCGCGGTCGAGTGTCTTACCGACTTCGCCATTGGCTCCAGCCATGATAATGGTAATAATACAAAATCTCAAGTAAAATAGAGAGGTCAGTAAATATACGCTTTATAAAATTAATATATTTATTTTTCTTTATTGCCCTGGGATGTAAAGGGCCCTAAAAATAAGATCAAAGAAGGACTTTATTTAATTAAAAGAGAGATTAAAATTATTATTATTATTATTATTTACTGCCACTAGGGTACTACTGCCACAGACTGAGTGGGAATTGAACCTAGGAGATCTTGGTAACTCGGTTATCAACAGAGCTAAGAAAATGAGAGATTAAGTTCATAAAAAACAGGATGATTCGATAAGCAAGGAGAAACTTGTTAAAAGTGCCTGTAAACAAGCCTAGAGGTGGGACAAAAATGTTAATCAAAGTCACAAATATTTATTTGACTTATAATTTATTTGACAAATATTTATTTGACTAACTACATGTATTTATTTTTGAAGTAAAGAAACAGTTCTGTACTAACTTCATTAACTAACATTCATGCAACATGGTTCGGATATGGGTGACACTAAATAAATAGCTCAACTCCCAACACACCTTTCCTACAGAGAGCAAAGACTCTCAGTTCATTGCCCTCGGGTCGTCCTCGCCAACTGCCCTGAGAGCACGAAACTGACGTTAAACAAAACTTTCTATATATAGCCATCCTAAAGAAAACAAACCCCAAGATTTCAAATCCATTTCCTCTCATAAGTATGGTTGATAAGTAAGACATCAGAGTAAGACATCCAAGTAAGACATCAAAGCAAAACATCACGGAAGTTTCTATAAATATAAGCTACCCGTGATGAAGCAAGTGAAAATAAACGACATCATCTGCTGCTTCAGTTCTCCAATAGTTCTGAATATGCCCGTAGAGAACTGCAAGTGATTTTAAGATCTGCCCATTGCGAAGGCCGCTGATCATGAACACTAGATGTTTTATTTACCTACAATGTTATTATTGTCAACGACAACATTGAGCACTACAGAACTGAATCCAGACGATGAGCAGCAAACGACAGGGTCCAAAATCTCTGCCAGGTCTAAAACCTCTAAAAACCATGCCAAAGAAAACTGCAAGCCACAACGTATTGTAATTCAATCATCTCGCTCATTCGTGAGCACAACTAGAGCAGGTCTACGGTTCAAATAAATAATGAATTGGTGAAGGACTAAACATAAGAATCTTTTAAAATTCAAAACTCAGGTTCAGTACATTAAGAAAAATAAAACATTATAAACCTGATGTATCCAGTGTCACTATTTCCAAAGAAACTTCAATATCAAATGATATTAAATTGAAATAAATTACATAATAAACTAAAATGCAACCAATTGAAATATAATAATATCGAAGTCCAAATAGGCTATCACCCAATCGGTGTCTAAAATATATATTTTCTAAAATTAACGCTAAACATTTTATAATTATATATTACATTTTATAATTATATTCTGTGCATGGCCACTTTCTACAATTAAACTCTAAAATCCTCATAAGACGATGAAACCTACGCTAAACTCTAGACTTCAAACTTCCTAACACACAGGCCAGTGACCGCTAGCTAAGTCAATATCCTCGCATAACTATCCTGGTGTTCATTGGCCGGCACGTTATTTCGCCGATGCGCTATATCTAGTGACGACTCACCGCTAGTAGTGTTCTTATAACGAGCGCTGTCTAACAACTGGACCTTCAAAACCCGAGCAGTCGCTTATAGATTCACTTTCCATTGCTGCCCGTAGAGAGGTAGCGGGGGTTCTAATCCTATACAATAACCTCAATCCATCACAGCTATCACACCATCATAATATACTATAATATTGAATATATATATATATATATATATATATATATATATATATATATATATATAATATATTCCATAATAGAGTCCTTGGATCTTGGACTTGCACTGTTTTGATCTCTCTTTCTTTTGTGGTCTCTGTGTACTCAGTCGTCATCGTGTAGTGCTTTGGCGCATGTTTGTGTAGAGTCTGCAAGATACGTCCCTGACATTGCCTTATGGCGAGGAACCGGATGTTAAATCCTTATTGATTGGTTGGTCCTATTCTTCTATAGAATATTTTTTTAATAATCTCTCTCTCTCTTAGTTAAATGCCTACTGGCAGGTCCATGGTATATAACGCCTCCACTCTTCTGTCTTCCGTTTTCCTCGTCTTGTCAACATAACAGTGGGTCTTTAAATCATCTGACATTCCTTATCTCGATCTGCCTATGCCTCTCCGTCCATTCTACCTAGTTTAGTAAACTATCTCCCCTTAAAATGTGTCCCATTCAATTCTCCCTATTGTTTATGCTCTATAGCATTCAATTATATATAATACATTATATTTCTCAGAGTACTGCCAGATCCATGGCAATTTAACTCTTCCCCGTGTTTGTATCCTGTGCATTTCTTCTCATATCAAAATACTAATTAATATAATATAATTTATACTATAACACAGTCACAACATTTCCTCTTTGTTATTTATACAAACAAAACACGTTGTGTATAAATGCTAAATGTTATTGGCGAAACTATTACTATAAACTGTAGATAATAGTAATCATAGTAATCATAATCTTAACAACAATAATAATTATGATCATAATCTATTCATAATCTGATAATTATAATCATAATATTATTATTATTATTTATTTATTGTTATTACTGCTATTGATTATTGTTATTACTTCTATTGATTATTGCTATTTAAGTATATTGTTACTGGCGAAAGATCATCTTTAAAAACTGAAAGTAGTTTAAACTTAACCCGCCTCCCTGATTATAAATTTTCACCACTACCCGCAGCGAGCGCCTACAAGCCTGACACCCCCACCCACAGGCTGATAGCCCACCACAAGCCTAGCAGCTTCTCCCATCCCTGACCCTGAGCCAGCCCGCACCACGCACCGCGCGGTCATAGACCTCGCTGAGGTCGTTATACCCTAGCTGTGTCAAAAACACTCGCTCTGTCTGGCTGTCTCTCTGTCTGTCTGTCTGTCTGTATGTCTCTCTCTTTCTGTCTCTCTCTCTCAAGAAATGTTTCATTTTTGCATTAATACTCTCCTACACGTATATCCCGTTATTGCTCTACACGTGACGTTCTCTCACTCCTCAAGCTACCTGTCTCTTTTATTACCTTCATTTGTGTATTCCGTCTATCTCTTTCCTTTTCTCTATTTCTCTCTCTCTCTCTCTCTCTCTCTCTCTCTCTCCCTCCTATGATATCTTACCTGTCTCTTGCACTTGTTTGTCTAAACCCTCTCGCTCTCTCTTCTATCTCTCTTTCTCTCTCTCTCTCCCTCTCTCTCTCTCTCTCTCATCTCAATACCATACTCTCCTACACGTATATCACGCCCTACCACGCCATTAATCAATCAATCAATCAATCAGTCCTATACCAGCCTGTGATCAGGTGTTAGGACAGCTGTCAGGCGCAAACCAGCAGCTGGATTTAACCAGCAGTAGGTCCTGTTAAATCTCGTCCCGTTATTGCTCTACACGTGACATCACACGGTTCAACAACTTCTCTGACATTGCTCACATTCCACTACGCCTGGAGCCAGTAGCGAAGTCGGTAAGATACTTGACTGCGGATCAGTATGTGAGGGGTTTAAATCCTGGGCTCGCCCGTCACTGACATCGCTTTCGAGTGAGGAAACTGACGTTAACATTAGCTTTTTTTACTACGTTGGGTTTGCTGAACTTGGTTCATCCTGGGTGGGGGTTGAGCGGGATTTGAGGAGAAAATAGCCCTCCCCGTAAATTAGAAAGGTTTGGAGATGAATTGCGAGCAATAAAAAGCTGGTAAAGCTAACGTTAACGTTAGTTTCCTCACTCGAAAGCAATGTCAGTGACGGGTGAGCCCAGGATTTGAACGCCGCACATACTGATCCACGGTAGAATATCTTACCGACATCGTCATTGGCTCCAGCCGCGACAATGTAGCTATTTGTCATAATATTAGCGCATATAGCACATATTAGGCATATTAGCGCACGACAGAACGTCAAGTGTATTTCATTGCACTTAAATAGGTGTAGAAAAAAAATCAAGAGCAAGCGTGATTCCATAGGGAGACAACACAGACATGAACTATTTGCTCATTTCTTGTTCTTTTATTTCTTATTATTACCTCCTTTATCTCTGTGATATTAATAATCATTGCCCTTTGACAGCGCATCGATTGGAGCTGGCACGGATTTAAGAATAACCTTCCAACATCCCTGGATTTATTCATTCAAAGTTCCAACACTCGATCAGTCTTCAAAGGTGGTCGCCCAGCCATGTACTAACCAAATCCGACATAGCTTAACTTCCTTTTATTGAGGCACAAGCTAAACCCAGTGAGCTAAGCCTCGTATCCATCATCATCAGTGACGGTACGAGCCGAGGGGTTCATTAGTTCAACTGAAGAGCTACGAGGAGCCTAAGCTATCTGTATTGAAGCAACAGCATAGGCTCCCGGGTGCATGAGATCGTTGTATAATAAACCAGTTATACTGGAGAGAGCTGGGTAGTTAGAAGATAGGACAATGAAAATTAATAGCAAGCATTATAGTAAAATGATCAACTATGTTGATATCTATCACTTTTAATACCATATGTTTAAACCGTTAGGCAATTTAGACCATTTTCCGTATAACCAGTCCAGTGAATGTCCGAGATTTTACTCTCAGAACAGCGCGGCTGGGATTCGAACCCACGAGGGCTAATTTCACCTCAGGATTTGTCATTTAAAACTTCATGACGTTACCCCTACGCTATTGAGAAATTTTATGAAAAAATATGTGAGAGACATCAGAGGTTGAGCGAAGGTTGAAATCAGAGTGCAACAACAAAAACAACAACAAAAATAATTTAGTTATCTCATTGTACTATAAACAATCAGATCTTCCATGAGTGAATGAGTCAATCAATCAACAAACCAACCAATCAATCGATTAATCACTACAAAAAGCTAGTAAAGCTAATGTTAACGTCAGTTTCCTCACTCAACAATGTTGTACAACAAGGTACAATACATTACAATACTTTACAATTAGGTACAATGCATTACAGTTAGGTACAATAGATTACAAGACATTACAGTTAGGTAAAATACACTACAATTAGGTATAATACATTACAGTACATTACAACAAGGTACAATACATTATAATTGGGTACAATGTCTTACAATAAGGTACAATACATTACAACTTAGTACAAAACACCACAATAATGAGTGTTCAACTTTGTAGTTAAGATATAACATTTCTTAAACTTCAATATTGCTGTTTACATTGCCAATTATGACTGAGTAATGGACAGAGACATAATTGTGCCAGTCATATGTCATAAATTGTAGGGTAATAAACTGCAGCGAGAGAGAGAGAGAGAGAGAGAGAGAGAGAGAGAGATATGTGTTTATTTCAGCATCAACACCAAATCACTGACAAATGCAAACAGATATAAACATTTAAATGAAATAAAATTTAACAAAAATTCCCAAGAACACAGCGAGAAGATGAAAATGAAGTGAGTGCTGCTGTCGTCAATGACAACATAGAGCACTATTATTGAGATAATCAAAGCCACTGATCCAAAAGAAGGTTCAAAATGGTTCAAAAAATCCAGAACTCCAAAATCCAGAATATCAGTCCAAAGATAAAGAGAATTAAAGAAAAGAAGGTTTATGCGCTGGTCGCAATTCATGGACACAATAGACGACGCACAAAAATTAGCAGTAAATAAATAAATAAATAAAAATAATAATAAAAAATAAATAATAATAATAAAACTATAAAAAAAATAGTCCATACTGCATTTACAGTCAGTGATAACATTACTACTATCATCATATGCGGCAGCTCTGTTGAACCAACAAATGACAGAAAGTTGAAAATAAATACAGCACAGGCATATCAATATTAAATTAATACAAACAATTCATCTTTATTCTGCAAGTCATATATTATTATAAGACTAGGTTTTTATCAATTAGGCAACTTACAAGTAGAAAGAAGAAGTAAATCCAGCATAATTGTTTATTTATTTAATACCATAACTGTAGAGAACAATCTTCCGATTGTTGATCAATCTCTTTATATGATAATCCTCTTATTTGCTTCTAATCTCGTAATTTAAGTATAAAATGTAATGTACACCAAAATCTAGAAACCTAAAAATAGTTGTAGGATTTGACTATTAGATAGAACGTCTTTACTATTTCATGTAGTGAAGCTTACAGTTAGATACCTGAGTCAGAAGCATGTAAGTGACGAAAAGAGCCATGCATTAATTGATATTATTTGCATTAAATCCAAGTTGCTAAAGGAGAGATCAACCGTGGACTGCACATGTCGTACAAGGCAAAAAAGCACTTAGGTCCAAACCAATGACAGAAAGGGCATTTGGTTGGTGGGCGCCTAGACTTCAGAATTTGTTACAAATTTTCAAAAATGAACGGAAAAGATTATAGGGAATTGATTGATGGTACAGTGTGGGACAGAGAGGAATTGAGTTCTATTTGTATCCTGATCCTAGTTAAATTGGGATTCAAGAGACGAAGATGATGATTACTTATTAATTGATATTCTCCTATAGCTCGCCTGCCTAATTGCTTAAACGCGCACACATGCATTAATCGCCTAGAGTAATTCTATAGTTGGGATGGTAGCTCGAGTAGGACATGTAGCCTTGCCCTTCTGAGCCAGGACGTCAAACACACCAGAGACGTATTATCACTCACTCCCTTTTTCTCTAATTCACTCTTTTTCCATACTCTACTTCTACATCCTCACTGTCTTCTTTTTATATATTCATTTTCAATACAACTTTCCTGCTTTTATGAATCATCTGTAAAGCGGTCTCGAAAACCGTACACCGGCCATGACAAAGCTATATAAATTGTAGGAGGTAATTATTATTATTATCTGCAATGTTTGGATAATCCAACTTAACAGGTGGTTCAGGACACTAAGATGAAAAAGTTTAATATACACAAACTATTAAACGTCGACCTGTTCCATAGTAGCTTTACATTTTTGAATTTCTAATTTTTCTTCCATTGAGCAAACTCATACATAGCCATGTCCAAGGGCTGAGGTAGAAACTGGTGTTACAAGTTATTGAGACAAAAACAAGCCGGCGAGCTAAAAAGAAGGTCCAAAAACGGTGCAAATTCCAAAATCCAGAAATTCAGTCCAGAGTAAAGGGAGTTAAAGTTAACTTAACCAGTATAATTAAGTTAAGTTAAGGCAGGGGCAGAATTGAAGCTATAGCTAAAGGAAATTTAAAGTTTAAGGCTAATTAAGATTATTACTGTATTAAAATAATGTCGTTAACTAATGGCTAGTAAATAAACCTGCCTAAAATTCGGCGACTAAAGTATTTCTAAACTTTGTAATAAATCAAATCAAAACAAACCTTCACCTAGTTGACAACTTTGCAGGCTTCCGTTAAGATTAATCTGCTGATTTGAGTGGCAGAACTGTCAAGGTCATTGCCTTCAAATTGCTATTCTGACTATCTTGTATCTGCAGGCTAAGTAAGAGGGCGCAGTTAAAGTATTGTAGTAAAAGCACTGGCTGCTTAAATACTATTTAAATTAGTAATGTAAAAGTATAAATTGAAATAAATGTTTAATAAATTAGTTCTGAAGTTGCTTTGAAATAATATATTCTAATCATGGTAATAATTTAAACATATACCTATAATATTTAAGTGATATCTAATTATATGAATAACTTAACTTCAAAATTAACAAATATTTGAGAGTTCATATTGAAAATGTCGCCAAGATTATAGTTTTCTTGAAAGAATTATATGATAAAATATGTTTACATTGTTAACAGAAGTCACCTATTTTGTCTATTTCTCTCTTATGTCTTGATGAACAGCGTTTGGCCAATCGCAGGCGAGTTTCGCTTTGCTTGAAGATTTCATTGGTCACGATTAAGATCTGATTTAGTTGCCTGCTTGAGTGTCTGTCAGTTTGAAGTAAAGTTGCTTTAATACTTGACACTTAAAACCATGGATTTTATAAAACAATAGTGTGATCAAAGCTGAAGATTAGTTAATTCTATTCTGCATTTGCTTAGAATACTAACAATTTTTTACTCAAATTTTATTCGCTAAAAGCTTACCTAATATGAACAAGTCTGATTCATGAAAAATGTATGATTTGATTCGTAAATTGCTTTTCATGAAAAGTAAAATTTGAACGAGCAAATCAAAAGCAATGTTTTGCTATTGTCTATGCTTCGATCCTAAAGTCAAATGTTTTGATATGAAAATAAGTTAAAATTTCATTAATTAGTTGCAAAATAAATTTTATTTAAGTTATCTTAAATTGTTTTCAGATTAGTTGTTTCACTTGAGGTATTAACATATATATACGCTAATTGCTGTTGATCTAACGGACTGTCAGAATAGTTTACACGATGACTTGCCGGCTTATCAGCTCAAGTTCAACTAGCATGACTAGACGATTAACCGGATTGCCTAATATTTCTACTTCCGCTAAATCATTCCAATCTTTCCTGAATGTTAATGGATATCGGCGTAAGTTCATGTGCTATTTAAAGTAAGAAATTTTGAAAAAAAATTAAAAAATCGCTTAGGAAGCTTGCAAGAGAGCAAAATCTGGTACATGCGTTAGATCTCATTTTAGATAATTTAAAGCCAATCACAGGGTGTCTTATTTAATTACGTTACGTTTTAGTTTATCTCATTCTATGTAGTTGAGGTGATAGTCCTGGTGTTAAATATATTGAATGTTTAGACTGTTTTTTATATAAATTTAGAATTAGGGTTTATCGTGAACCTATATACTAACCCTGACTGAATGTAACGGACAAATATCTATAATATCATGTAATGAACGAATTGACAGCAATGTATTCAATGATATAAATACCTTGTAGATGGCAGCATATAGTCAAGACTGATGTTATGCTCCATATAATTCTAAATAAACAAATAAACATTTGTAACATCTAAAAAGTCAGAGCAAGCTAACTCTTTGAATTAAATTAACCTCATCTACTTAGTAATCTCTTATAAAGTAATTCTATTAATTATTATTATTTAAAAAATTAATAATAATTATAATAATAATAATAATAAAGGTTTAAAGGTTTTTTATTATTTTCCTAAGTACTTGATGTTGTCATGAAAGTGCTTGATGTTGTCATGAAAGTAATTGATGTTGTCATTGCAGTACTTTATGTTGTCATTAAAGCACTTGATGTTGTCATTAAAGTACTTGATGTTGTCATGAAAGTGCTTGATGTTGTCATTAAAGTGCTTGATGTTGTCAATGATGTCTTGCTGTGGTATGAAGGTGTTGGTAGAGCGGTGCTCTCCACGCAGGCTGGATTGAACGTGTCCAATCAGAAGTCAACGGGTAACCAGGTGCCGCTACCCAACCCCTCTCAGTCGCAGCACGACCAGGGTGCCAGGTCTCAGAGAAACCTCTACATAGGTGTGGGACTGCTGGCCATCAGTGGTGCTGCCTTTGCTGTAAGTACCTGTTAGAGAGAAATTATCAGATTTAATTATATGCTGCTACATCATCATCATCATCATCATCGTCGTCGTCGTCATCATCATCCTCCCTTGAATCTCAGTTTAACTTGGGTCAGGGTGCAAATAGACTGTCTCAAATCCTCACTGTCCTACACCATACAACCAGCCAAGCCCCTATTTGAGACTTTCCGTAATACCGCTGCATTAAAAATTAATTAATTAATTAAATTAATTAATTACAACCTCATTTATTAAGAAGTACAACTTCTATTAAATTAAACAATAACAAAATTATGACAGTTAATTCTATAAAATAGAAATTAATTTCTGTTTAATTTAATAAGAAATTAATTACATCTAATTTTAATAATAGCAAATTAGTTATATAGTTAAATTAATAACATGTGATATATGACTTGTAATTATGTCATTTAGTGAATCGATTAGGACAAGCAATGAAATTTATCACATTTATCTTTAGACATTTTAAATTTAAGTTGTTTACTATAATTTATAATTAATTTATTAAATAATTAAATTCTTTTTTAATTGACTTCAGATATCACGCTCTTTACCATCAGCGTTCTATGGGTTACTTGATGTTGATGCTAAAACACCTTTCTGATAGGAGCTGCTAATTGTATATTTGTCAAAATAGCACCTGAATATTTCAGTTGTGGTCTTGGATCTTGTAGTAGTCCATAGTCTCGAGTGGTTGTAAATGTTAAATTGCTGTTAACTTGAAATTTGTTATGGTAGCTCGAGTGTGTTGTCTTAAAGCAGTGCGCTTCTGAACCTTGACGTTAAACACACAACCTTCTACAAACAATACTGTACTGGTGGCTTGTTGTTGTGAATATAAGATATTTTTAATTCTAGATTATTCTGTTAGAAAACTACGAAAATTGGTTAGGGTTAGGGTTAGGATTAATCGATTGATTTATTGATAAATTAATTGATTTATTGATAAATTAATTGATTAATCTATTGATTTATTGTTAAATTGAATGATTGATTTATTGATAAATTAATTGATTAATCTATTGATTTATTGATAAATTAATTGATTAATCTATTGATTTATTGATAAATTAATTGATTAATCTATTGATTTATTGATAAATTAATTGATTAATCGATTGATTTATTGTTAAATTGAATGATTGATATATTGATAAAGTAATTGATTAATCTATTGATTTATTGATAAATTAATTGATTAATCTATTGATTTATTGTTCAATTGAATGATTGATTTATTGATAAATTAATTGATTAATCTATTGATTTATTGATAAATTAATTGATTAATCTATTGATTTATTGATAAATTAATTGATTAATCTATTGATTTGTTGATAAATTAATTGATTAATCGATTGATTTATTGTTAAATTGAATGATTGATTTATTGATAAATTGGTTAATCTATTGATTTATTGATAAAATTAATTGATTAATCTATTGATTTGTTGATAAATTAATTGATTAATCTATTGATTTATTGATAAATTAATTGATTAATCGAATGATTTATTGTTAAATTGAATGATTGATTTATTGATAATTTAATTGATTAATCTATTGATTTATTGATAAATTAATTGATTAATCCATTGAGTTATTGATAAATTAATTGATTAATCTATTGATTTATTGATAAATTAATTGATTAATCGATTGATTTATTGTTAAATTGAATGATTGATTTATTGATAAATTAATTGATTAATCTATTGATTTATTGATAAATTAATGATTAATGATTGATTTATTGATAAATTAATTGATTATTCTATTGATTTATTGATAAATTAATTGATTGTTTAATGAATTGATATATTGATACATTTGTTGAATAATCTATTGATTTATTGATATCTTGATTGATTAATCAATTGATAAATTGATTGATTGATTTATCAATTGATTTATTGATAAATTAGTAGATTGATTAATCTATTGATTTATTGATAAATTATTTGATTAGTTATTAGACTGATTTATTGATAAATTGATTGATTAATCGATTGATTTATTGCTAAATTGATTGATTTATTAATTGATTGATGACAGGCTAAGAAGTTTTTATTCAGTGGAGATGATAAGTCAGGAGGTGGTTCTTCCAGCAGCCAATCTTCATTGTTTGATAGACAGACCTCTGCCAAACAAAAGATAGGTAAAGCACCTCCTATAAGTAGCCGATTGGTTAGGGTTAAGAGCTAAAGCTAATGTTAATGTCAGTTGCCTCACTTGAATGCGATGTCAATGACAGGTGAGCTCAGGATTTGAACCCCGCACATACTGATCCGCGGTCGAGTATCTTACCGACTTCGCCACTGGCTTCAGCCGAGAGTGTTTGACTTGTAAGCTGGCTGTGGACATTGGTGTGGGTTCAAATCCCTGTTTAGTCTGTAGAGATTACAACATTGCTCATGGTGTAATACTGCCTGTTGCTACATATGGAAACATCTCCAATGTGCTGTAGTTATGCTGAAAGTACAATCAATAGGGAGTTTAGAAACAAAAAGAGCGGGTAAAGCTAATGTTAAGTCCGTTTCCTCACTCGAAAGCGATGTCAGTGACGGGCGAGCCCAGGATTTGAACCCCGCACATACTGATCCGCGGTCAAGCATCTCCTTGTATCCGTGGTGAGCATCTAGGCTCCCGAATTTACTACAAAATAATCTAAGATGAATGGATTCTATTCGTATACCAGCCTAGTTAAGCTGGGGTTCCAGAGAAAATGATGATGAAGATGATGATGATGATAATGATAATGAGATGATGATGATGAGGATGATGATGATGATGATGACGATGATGATGATGATGATGATGAGGATGAGGATGAGGATGATGATTACGATGATAAGAATGATGATGATGATGAATTTGACTGATTGATGTGATATTGTAAACTGTGCGTGTGTGACAGATTTACCTGCTAAGGTTCAGTACCTGATCATTGGTGCTGGTACGGCAGCATTCGCAGCTTACAGAGCCATCAGAGCTGGAGATGCCAATGCTCAGGTGTGTGTCTCTGTCTCTCTCTCTCTCTATCTCTCTCTCTCTCTCTCTCTATCTCTCTGTGTGTATGCATGTGTGTACAATGTGTGTGTGTGTATACATGTGTTTAGTGTGTACGTTTACTGATTGATTGATTGACTGATTGATTGATTGATTGACAGGTGTTGATGTTGGGGGAGGAGTCATACAAGCCCTATCAGAGACCACCCCTCTCTAAAGAGCTGATTGTTTGATTGATTGATTGATTCACAGGTGTTGATGTTAGGGGAGGAGTCATACAAACCCTATCAGAGACCACCCCTCTCTAAAGAACTCTGGTACAGTGATGACAAAGACGCCATCAAACGTCTCAACTTTAAACTTTGGAACGGAAAAGAGAGAAGGTCTGTACTGTTGATTTCCAAAAAAATAAATGAATCACTGAAATCAATCAATCAGTAAAACAGTTCATCACTCATAAATTAATGTATCTATCAATATATCTATCAGTCAATCAATCAGTATATTGGTCAATAAATCAATCTGTCTATCAGTCAATCAGTCAGTACATCAATTAGTCAATTAATCAGTCAATCAATCAATCTGTCAGTCAATCAATCAGCCAATCAATCAATCAATTGATTACTCTTTTCTAACAGCAGGATCTAATTGCCTCTGTTTTGTGATACTCTCTGAATAATTGACTGGGTGAATGATTGATTGTTCACTTATTAAATTGATTGATTGATTGATTGATTAATGCACAGTATATTCTACGAGAAGGATGGTTTCTACTGCACGCCCACTGACCTAGTGAACAAGGAACATGGAGGCGTGGCTCATGCTGCAGGGCTGAGAGTGACGAGGCTTGACGTGACTGAGCGCAAGGCCTACCTAGAGGATGGGCGGAGCCTGGGCTATGACAAGTGCCTGATTGCCACAGGGGGTCGGCCCCGCAACCTGCCAGTCATAGAGAAGGCGGGGCCTCAGGTCCAGCAGAGAACCACTCTGTTTAGAAACGTATGTGCTTGTGAAATGTGTCTATGTAATGCGCCTGTGATAAGTGTTTGTGAAATGTGCCTGTGAAATGTGCTTGTGAAATGTGCCTGTGAAATGTGCCTGTGAAATGTGCCTATGATATGTGCTTGTGAAATGTGCTTATGAATTGAGCTTGATAGAATTATGATCTTAATTCATGAGCCTGATAGAAGACTGTTTAATATGTGCATATGAAATATGTGTTCTTAATTAATATCTGTGAAATTTGTGCACCTGTGATAATCAGCTTGCGTTGATTGATTGATTGATTGATTGACTCATTGATTGATTGATTGATTGACTCATTGATTGATTAATTGATTGACTCATTGATTGATTGACTCATTGATTGATTGATTGATTGATTGATTGACTCATTGAGTGATTGATTGACTCTTTGATTTATTGATTGATTGATTGATTGACTCATTGATTGATTGAATGACTCATTGATTGATTGTTTGATTGATTGACTGACTCATTGATTGATTGACTCATTGATTGATTGATTGATTTATTGATTGATTAGGTAGATGATTTCAAGCACCTCTATGACCTCACGGGCAGGGTTAAGAGCCTGGCTATTGTTGGCGGTGGATTCCTCGGCAGTGAGCTGGCTTGTGCTCTAGGCAAGAGAGGTAGCTACGCTACGCACATGTTTACTACTCTGTGACACTGATTGAGGTGGCAGCTTTCTCGTCGATTTTCTCTTATAAAGTGTGCAAGTGATTTAACCGCTTTGATATCTCTGAATAGTGCTAAACATCTAAACATCTTGAATATTATTATTATACTCAGCCATACGTACGCATGCTCATGTAACTGTTGCACAGAGATTGAGAAATGCTGCCAGCGTCTAAATGGTTCAGTTCTTGAGACCTGTTGCTGTCGTCACTTGTAACTTTTACATTTGTTTTTTGTTAAATAGGACAGGAGACAGGAATGAAGGTCACTCAAGTCTTTCCTGAATCAGGTTCATATCTCATCTCTCAGCTAATAGTTTAACCCTTGTGTGATAGCATAGGGGTCATAGATTGTTTTCTATATACTGCATAAAGCTAACGTTTTTGATCTAAGGAGTGCTCTTATGGAGCGAGAAAGCAGACTTTGAGTATGAATATGTACCTTGAACCTGCCACTTGGCAGTGCACTGAAGAGAGAGAGAGAGAGTATGAAGCTTTTAAGATATGTTTAACGTCTGTTTTTCCTATCGCAAGGAATACGCTTAGAGATTATCTGGCAGGGATTAGAACAAAGACCTCCTGCTTCCTAGACAAGTGTGCTATTCGTTTGACCACCCAACCTGTATAGTTAGCACTGGCAGATCTGGCGCTGTTATGTTAATAACTGTAACCTCATCTGTTGTAGTCTCATTGGGAAGGCTGTGGGCATTAACTTGAAATGTTTGTAACATTGGAATAGTGCTGCCTGTATGTGTGTGTATGTGTGGTTATGTGTGCACAGGTAACATTAGAATAGTGCTGCCTGTATATGTGGGTGTATGTGTGGTTATGTGTCTACAGGTAACATTAGAATAGTGCTGCCTGTATATGTGTGTGTATGTGTGGTTATGTGTCTACAGGTAACATTGGAATAGTGCTGTCTGTATGTGTGTGTGTATGTGTGGTTATGTATCTACAGGTAACATTGGAATAGTGCTGCCTGTGTGTGTGCATGTGTGGTTATGAATCTACAGGTAACATGGGCATAGTGCTGTCTGTATGTGTGTGTGTATGTGTGGTTATGTATCTACAGGTAACATGGGAATAGTGCTGCCTGTATGTGTGTGTGTATGTGTGGTTATGTGTCTACAGGTAACATGGGCATAGTGCTGTCTGTATGTGTGTGTGTATGTATGGTTATGTATCTACAGGTAACATGGGAATAGTGCTGTCTGTATGTGTGTGTGTATGTGTGGTTATGTATCTACAGGTAACATGGACATAGTGCTGTCTGTATGTGTGTGTGTATGTGTGGTTATGTGTCTACAGGTAACATGGGAATAGTGCTGTCTGTATGTGTGTGTGTATGTGTGGTTATGTGTCTACAGGTAACATGGGAATGGTCTTACCTGAGTATCTGAGCAGATGGGCGACTGGGAAGGTCAGAAAAGGTTTGAAACATTCAACTCTTATTAATTTGTTTCCACTGAATCTTAATGATGCACTGAGTAGTACATGTTTAAACCGTTAGGCAATTTAGATATTTTTCCGTGTAGTCAGTCCTGTGAATGTCTGAGATTTTACTCTCAGATCAGCGCGGCTGGGATTCGAACTCACGAGAGTTCAATTCACCTCATGATCTGTCATTTAAAACTTCACGACGTTACCCGTACGCTATTAAGACATTCTGAGCAGCTATTACATGGTTCATATCACAGCAGGCATAGTTGAACGCCTGTCTCCACTGTAGAATGAATCTGTTAACGTACATGTTTAAACCGTTAGGCAATTTAGATATTTTTCCGTGTATTCAGTCCTGTGAATGTCTGAGATTAACGTGAGTCAGTCCTGTGAATGTCTGAGATTAATGTTAACGTCAGTTTCCTCACTCCAAAGAAATGTCAGTGACGGGCGAACACAAGATTTGAACTCCGCACATACTGATCCACGATCAAGTATCTTACCGACATCGCCACTAACTCCAGCCAGTGTGAATGAATCTGACAGAGATCTGAACTGTTTTATGAACTCTGCACCTACTGCTCTGTAGCCTAGCACTCTAATCACTGTGTCACAGAATGCAGAACTCAGTGGTTGAATTCACGTCCCTGACATTATCCTTGGATGAAGAAACAGACGTTACACCTTTATTATTATTAATTGATTGTCGACAGAGGGCGTGGAGGTGATAACAGGCGCCACGGTGGCTGAGTGCTCGTTCGACTCAAAGAACAAAAAAGTTCTTCTCAAACTCTCCGACGACAAACAGGTCTGTGCCTCTCCTTGTGTCTGTGCCTCTCTCTCTCTCTCTCTCTCTCTCTCTCTTTTTCTCTCTCTCACTCTCTATGATCTATTTTGTATATTGATTGATTGATTGCTGGAGATGAACGTTATTTGATTAGCAAAGAATCCTGTTAGACTCTGCTGTTTTAGCTGTTCTTTTGCTACTTGCATGTCTACATTATAGTACATGATTCTAGATTTGATTGATTGATTGATTGATTGATACAGTTGTCAGTGGACCACTTGATAGTGGCTTTTGGTCTAGAACCTAACTCAGAGCTCTGTATTGATTGATTGATTGATTGATTGATTGATACAGCTGTCAGTGGATCACGTGATAGTGGCTGTTGGTCTAGAACCTAACTCAGAGCTGGCTGAGAGCTCAGGGTTAGAGAGAGATCCACGACTCGGTGGATTCCTTGTTAACGCTGAGCTACAGGCTCGTGCAAACGTCTGGGTGGTTAGTACAACCCTGATGATATTATAATTATCAGAGATGTGAGGTTTTATGTGGTGAGTACAATCTGCTGATCTTAGGATTATAGTCATGTCATCATCATCATCATCCTCCCTTCAATCACAGGTTAATCAGGGTTGGGATACGAATAGACTGTCTCAAATCCTCTCTGTCTTACACTACATCACCAGCCAATCCCCCATTGGAGACTTTTCCATTCGTTTTCCAATCATAAGCATAATGATTAGAATTATATCATATCATATCTAACCTTTTATCCTTCAATCACCTCTTTCTGCAAGAGCTAACTGTTGCTAGATATCATGATGGATTGAGGTGCTAGATATCATGATGGATTGAGGTGCTAGATATCATGATGGATTTTTTCATTTCTTTTTTTCAAATTTTTTTCTTTTTTCTCTTTGACCTCTCCTATTCAACCATTACACAGGAACTGAGACTAACACGCAAACCTCCATTCCGCTAGTACCCTTCCTCGAACCGACCTCCCGGATTTTTTCTTGCACTGTTTTTGGACTTCACACTCTGCTCATCGAATTTGATTTGGTACCACAATGTTGTCATAGACGACAGTAGCACTCTAATTCTGTTGTTGATGTTGATGGATTGTTTCAGGCGGGAGACGCTGCGTGTTTCTACGACACCAGGTTGGGCAGGCGACGCGTGGAGCACCATGATCACGCGGTCGTGTCGGGACGGCTCGCTGGAGAGAACATGACGGGCGCGGGGAAGCCTTACTGGCACCAGTCCATGTTCTGGAGCGACTTGGGTCCAGAGGTCGGCTACGAGGCGATAGGACTCGTCGACAGTCGCCTGGAGACTGTGTCAGTGTTTGCTGTGGCCGAGGAGACGGACACACCCAGAGAGAGGGAGAGAGAGAAAGAGGGAGAGAAGAGCACTGCTGTGGCTCAGGTAAAAAGTCAAATAAACACGCATTATAGTGAAATGATCAACTATGTTGACATCTATCAGAGGCACAGGTTAGAACGGCCGTGGCACAGGTAAAAAGTCAAATAAACATGCATTATAGTGAAATGATTAACTATGTTGACATCTATCAGAGGCACAGGTTAGAACGGCCGTGGCACAGGTTAGCTCAGGCGGCGTGGCGGTAATTTATCCGGCTCTGCTAAGCGACGTCACTTAGTGACGTCACTAAGTGACGCCACTAAGTGACGGCCTATCACTCCAATTCAGTCATAGTCGGTCTACTAATGAGCCGAGACTACACTTGGCTGCTCTAGTCTTCTTCCTTAAAGTGTTTATGACGAGATGGACTGAATGATAGAATACTGGCTGTTGCTGTTGCTGTGGGACGAGTTAGTAAGTCGAGATATTGTAAAAGCTTTCAGCAAAGTTTGAGGACTTTTTTAAGAGATGGTAATTAACTGGAGCGTTGTGATCTTGATTGATTGATCGATTGATTGATAGGGTGCAGGCAGCACAGGTGAGGACTATGGTAAGGGGGTGATATTCTGCTTGAGTGTTGCGATCTTGATTGATTGATTGATTTATCGATTGATTGATTGATTGATAGGCTGCAGGCAGCACGGGTGAGGACTACGGAAAGGGTGTTATATTCTACTTGAGGGAGGGTATAATTGTGGGCTTGGTCATGTGGAACTTGTTCAACAAGATGCCTATAGCCAGACAGGTGTCGTGCTCATCTCAGCTTTTAACTTCATTTAATATCGATTAACATCTTTATCTAAGTTGCTAACTAAGATAAACATCTATCTACTGTTTTAACTTCATTTAATTATCTATCTTTTAGTTACTATCTAACTAAGATAAACATCTATCTACTATTTTAACATCATTTCATATCATTTAATTATCTATCTTTTAGTTACTATCCATAGTATTGGTTTTCAGCTGTTTATCGTATTGAGTTTAGTTCTTAATTTCTTATTTAACTGCACTTATTTGTGGTATTGATTACAATGATCAGTTGTTGATCATTATTATTTTATTTAGCGATTTTTAATTGACTATGGCTCCTATTGGTTGTACTGGTTTCAGTTGATAAAAGAAGGAAAGAAGCACGATGATTTCTCGGAGGTCGCCAAACTGTTCAATCTCTATGGAGAGCCAGAGGTCGAGGCCAAGAAAGAAGAAAAAACAAAGAAAGAGGAAAAAACAAAGAAGGAAGAAAAAGAAGCAGCGCCAGCAAAGAAATCCGAAAAGAAGAAATAACATTACGGCTCTTGAATGACTCTATATTACAAAAAATAATGTCCTTCCTGCCGCAACCCTCGTATCATATTCCATTGACAAAACAGACGCTTAACTTTCATTACTGTTACGGATTGCTATTATTGATATAATTATTATTTACTTGACAATAAAAAAACGTGACAAATTTTTGTCTAATACTAATGTGATGTTGGCTCAACCGGTATCTGTTACCTTTTATTTTTTTAAGTGCAGATATTGGTAGATTTTTCCCCGAGCTATAGGCTACATAAGGCATAGACTTTGTGAAGGGATTAACTTGTTGATCTAAGGAGTGCTCTTATGGAGTGAGAAAACAGACTTTGTGTATGAATATGTACCTTGAACTTGCCACTTGGCTGTGCACTGAAGACGAAGATTTTGGTAGCATTCACCAATTTACCTACAAATTCATTGTAGACAGCCTACACGTGTCCTGTTAACTGGTAGTAACACTTTCTAGGAGGTCATACGATAGTTGTGGGGCCCTGGAGCTTGCTGTATTGTAACAACAGATCCTGGGGTGAATTGAACCCTCATGGGTTCGAATCCCTGCCGCGCTGATCTGAGAGTATCTCGGACATTCGCTGGACTGGTTATACGGAAAATGGTCTAAATTGTCTAACGGTTTAAACATGTTATATTAAAAGTGATAGATATCAACACAGTTGATCATTTCACTATAGTGCGTGTTTACTTAACGTAGTTACATGTTTTACATACTAAAAGATAACAGGCGACGCGTTGATGTAGAATTCTACTGTCAGATAATAAACCTATCAACATGAACATACAACTTAACGACGTGTGTACATATTTGTGCATACAAAACATACCACTACAGTGCATACTATACAATATACAAACAACATAGGCGTACACTCTTGAGCACTTCACCATACAGACCTCAAGAAGAGAGCAAAGAAATTATCATAAAATACACTAGTACGATTAACTTAAAATACACTAATACAAGATAATAATATATGCTTTGGACCAGCAATTTATAGAACTGCCGAGTGAAAGATGTACATCTCTTTATAGAATAGTTTAAACAGTTACAGTTCATCTACCTCTCAGTTATAAATGCACCTGTCAGATTCTATCCTGAACTAACTATAGTAAAGTTGTTTAGAGTTCATATCCTAACCAATAGTACACTACCGAGTGCTCATAAGTACATTAGAGTACGTCTAAAGGTACTCCAATGTACTTACGATTACTACTTAGTGTACTATGGTTTAGTTCTACAGGTACTTATAAGTACATTAGAGTACGTCTTAAAGGTACCCCAATGTACTCATGATTACTACATCGTGTACTATGGTTTAGTTCTACAAGTACTTATAAGTACATTAGAATACGTCTAAAGGTACTCAAATGTACTTACGAGTACTACATAGGGTACTATGGTTTAGTTTTACAGGTACTCATAAGTACACTAGAGTTAACTGCAAGCACTCGCTAGTGCAGCGAGGTACCAGTAAAGTACTTGTAGTTAGTACAGCTAAACTAGAATACTTTACAGTACGTGCACACGTACCACGGTATCTCTCTGAGCCAAGGACGAGCTGTCGAGTGTCGCAGCTGCTCTAAAGAGCAGACCACTCAACATATACCACACTGACCTCAGTGGCGATACGTGTAACACATGAATAGTAATAGATAAGCAAACTAATAAACAAAGAGAGATAGAGAGAGAGACTGAGAATAAGTGAGAGAGAAGGAGTGACAGAGAGAGATAAAGAGCGAGAGACAAAGAGAGCTAGAGAAAGAGAGAGAATGAGTGAGAGAGAGAATGAGTGAGAGAGAAGGAGAAACAGAGTGAGAGAGAGAGATACAAAGAGAGAGTCTAGGCGCTATCAAGCAGATCTAACAGATCGTTCTCTTCACAGTTCTGCTCTCTTCTCTCTCCTCTCACGCTCAGTTCATCCAAATCTCCCATTATACGACTTAACTCCGCACTCTGCTTCTTCTATCAGTCAATCAATCAAACTCCCAGTCAATCAATCAATAGATCCATCAGTCTGTATATCAATCAATCGTTTACTGTCAGTGAATCAATCAATCGTTTAATCAAAGTCTCAGTCCATCAATCAATCAACAGTTCAATCAATCTGTATATCAATCGATCGTTTAATCAAACTCTCTGTCCATCAATCAATCAATCAATCAATCAACAGTTCAATCAATCTGTATATCAATCGATCGTTTAATCAAACTCTCTGTCCGTCAATCAATCAACAGATCAATCTCTAAATCTATCAATCAATATATCATTAGTCAATCGAATAATAAGCTTCTCAAGACTTTTAACATTCACTCAATGATCTATTAATCACTTACCCGCCCACTAATCAATCAATCATTCATATCATATGTGAATAAATTACATATTAAATAATTTAGCATTTCTTCACAAAGGTCAAACTTTTGTACGTTAACCAGACATGATCTTTGGAATGATATTTTGGATTTGGAATTTGCACCGTTTTGGCCCAATAAATGTTAGTCGAAGCTGAGGAAGGCATAGGGGGCCCACCGCATCATAAGCAGAATCCCCCGAGAATAATGGTATATCAAAAGGAATGTTGTAAATAATTTAAAGATCCATTCGTATGTGGACATGAAGAAGAAAGCGGAAGACAGAGAAGAGTGTAGGCGTTATACACCATGGACCTGCCAGTAAGCAGTGCACTAAGAGAGAGAGAGAGAGAGAGAGAGAGAGAGAGAGAGAATACCTTAGAGGCGTCTATGTTGACAACATTTGAGTCACCGGTTCCTGTGACCAGTGGAGCCACTGCGGTAGATAACAGACTGCAGAAATGACAACAACAACATGTGTATTGTGGTAGATAATAGACTGTAGAAACAACAACAACAACATGTTGCTGTAAGCAACGGAGTGCTGACGCATAGCTACACTACATGTATATAATAATACTAATAATAATGATAATAATTTTAATTTTAATTATTATTATTATTATTATTATTATCATCTTTCTGTTGGATAGGCTACACAAATGACCTACCCGTAGATCACTTGTGTTACAAAGCCTCGCTTTATTTTAATTTTTTTATTTTTCTCTCAAGTAAAATCGCTTTCTATTGATAGCGCATTGATTGCAGCTAGAGCTGATTTAAGATTAATCTTTCATCACTCTGGGGTCCCTATTCAATACTTGGTCTTCCTCTGATTGATTGGATTTGATTGATCTGATTGATCAACCCTATCCTTCCATCCTCTGATTGATTGATTGATTGATTGACTCACCTATCAGCTCTGATTTATTGATTGATTGATTGACTGATTGATTGACTCACCTATCGTCCTCTGTGTTGAAGAGATTTAGTTTGAACTCAGGCATAGCGACACTTGCCTCCTTGCTTCTCTTCCTGCCTCTTATCAGCTCTGACAACAGATCCAGTTGAGCCTTAGCCCTAGGGTCAGGCACGTTGTTCTCCTGGCAATCAATCAATCAATCAGTAAATTAATCTGTCAGTCATTTCAAATAGTTAATCAATTAGTAAATCAATCATTCAGTCAATCAATCATTTAGTCAATCAATACATAAATCACTCAATCTATGTAACTCAATAAATGAATTAATATATTTGTTAGGAAATCAATACCAACTGATAGGTTAATAAGTTACAGAATCTCAGAAAGACAGAGATAGTGAGAGAGACAGAGATAGAGAGAGAGACAAGGAGAGATTTATAGACAGAGAGAGACAGAGATAGAGAGAGGGAGAGACAAAGAGAGAGAGAGAGACAGAGAGAGAGAGAGAGAGACAAGGAGAGATTTACAGACAGAGAGAGACAGAGATAGAGAGAGAGGGAGATACAAAGAGAGAGACAGAGAGAGAGAGACAGAGAGAGAGAGAGAGAGAGAGATACCAGGTCAGAGGCAGACACTAGAGTACGATTGGACGGGTTTACTCTACTGACTGTCGGCTCTGTCTGCGTGCCGTGTGAACCGTCGTACCTACATCAATCAATCAATCAATCAATAAATCTATCAATCAATCAATCAATCTATCTATCAATCAATCAATCAATCAATCTATCTATCAATCAATCAATTTATCTATCTATCAATCAGTCTATCACACAATCAATCAATCAGTCAATCAACCAATCAATCAGACAATCAATCGATCAACCAATCAATTAATCGATCAATCCATCTATCTATCTATCTATCAATCTATCAATCAATCAATCAATCAGTTAATCAACTGCTAACATAATAAAACAACGTTCAATCAGCAGATTATTGATAGATTGAATGGTAAAACGATGGATTGATTGATTGATAGACTGATTGATTGGTACTCACATGTTGGTTCCTAGTTTGGTCACTCTATCGCCCACACTCTCATAGGCGCCATCTTTAGAGCACACTGTGTAAAAACCCCCGTTGGGAAATTCCACCGTCTTCTGTTTGTCTCCATTCATCTTGTAAAATCTGTTAAATATTGATTGTGATAAATAATTAAATTAAATCTGATAAATACTGATTGGAAATGGATTCACTGGTTAATTAATTGATTAAAAATTTACTAGTTGATACACTCACTGATTGATTAACTGACTGATTGACAGATGATAGATATATTGATTGATTGATTGACTGATTGATTGTTTGACTGATATATTGATTGATTGAATGATTGATTGACTATTGATCGATTTAAAGATTGATTGGTATACACCTGATCTTGCCTGGCACCTCTATCCCCACAGCCACACTACCTCCTGTCTGCAGTATGAACCTGCCGCTGTTGTCTTGTACCTGATCCCTCAGAAACAACGAGACCTACAGAAGTCAAATCAGTCAAATCATACCCCAACGAACCTCAGTAGTAGCTGTTCAATCAGTCATATTGTTAAAGACGTGCGTTCGAATTCCACTTAAACCTTAAATGTTCACCACATTAACAAATGGGTTAAATTCCTAGTAAACAGAAACACAGCACATTATAATCATTCATCTCATTCATTACATTCATTCATAAAATATTATAATATGAATGAATGAATGAAAAAATAAATAACTGAAAGGATATGTGAATGAATGAAAGAAAGAATAATATTTGATGTGAATGATTGACTGAAGTAATATGTTAAAGAATGAATGAATAAACGAGAGAATTAATGAATCAATCAATCAATCAGTGGAGATGACTGAGCGACCACTCACTCTGACGTGCATGTCCTGAAAGAATCCGAGCAGCTTCTGTCTGACCAGCATCAGCTGACCAGGGCTCATAGACCTGCAGTAGTCCTACAATCAATCAATCAATCAATCTATCGATCAATCAATCAATCTATCGATCAATCAATCAATCTATCTTTCGATCAATCAATCAATCAATCAATCAATCAGTCAGTCAATCAAGCAATCAATTAAACAATCAATCAATCAATCACTCATACTCATAATTACGTTGATATTTCTGCATGTACTTCTGAGCTTAATTAAAGCCAGTATCAGATATAATGACGTCCCTGACATCATCGTTGTTTGAGGAAACAGACGTTAAACCTTTATTATTATTATTATTATTTAAAAACGTTGAGACACAGCAGAGGTCATAGGTCAAAGGTCTACCTGTCTCAGCAGAGTGAAGACGTTCTCCACCTGAGAGGTCACGACCTCTGACCCCGCAACATACGACCTCAGCACGTCGAGATGATTGAGTGTGACCAGCAGCAGGTCCTGAGGTCTCTTACAAAACATTACCTGGTACTTGAACCCCATCGTCATCAGATCATACAACTAAATCAATCAATCAATCAATCACTTAGGTATTAAGTAATCAATCAACAAATACATTTGCTCTTCTATCAGTCTTCAAGTATATTGATTAGTTGATTGACTGATTGACAGACTGATTGATTGATTGATTGGTTGATTGATCACCTTGTCCATACTGCCCGCATTCAATCTCATGATGGAGGCATGTGCCAGATGATCAAACATTGATTGATTGATTGATTGATTGATCACCTTGTCCATACTGCCCGCATTCAATCTCATGATGGAGGCATGTGCCAGATGATCAAACATTGATTGATTGATTGATTGATTGATCACCTTGTCCATACTGCCCGCATTCAATCTCATGATGGAGGCATGTGCCAGATGATCAAACATTGATTGATTGATTGATTGATTGATCATCTTGTCCATACTGCCTTCATTCAGTCTCATGATGGAGGCATGTGCCAGATAATCAAACATTGATTGATTGATTGATAGATTGATCACCTTGTCCATACTGCCTTCATTTAATCTCATGATGGAAGCGTGTGCTAGATGATCAAACATTGTCCTCATCGATTTCTTCGTGTAGAGATCCTGAGGTTTAAACATTTCCTCCATCAGTCTAGCGTTGAACATAGACCCTATGATGTCCAGTAGCACTGCAGCAAAAGTAAAAAGTAAAGTAAACATGCATTATAGTGAAATGATCAACTATGTGGATATCTATCACTTTTTAATACCACATGTTTAAACCTTTACGCAATTTAGACCATTTTCCGTGTATTCAGTCCAGTGAATGTCCGAGATTTTACTCTCTGATCAGCGCGGCTAGGATTTGAACCCACGAGGGTTCCATTCACCTCAGGATCAGTCATTTAAAACTTCATGACGTTACCCCTATGCTATTAAGACATTCTTATTATCTTATTTTTATTATTATCATTGAGACATTCAGCAGTACAATAGTACACAACAGTACAATAGTACACAACAGTACAATAGTACACAACAGTACTGTAGCAGTACAATAGTACACAACTGTACTGTAGCAGTACAATAGTACACAACAGTACAATAGTATACAACAGTACTGTAGCAGTACAATGGTACACAACTGTACTGCAGCAGTACAATAGTACACAACTGTACTGTAGCAGTACAATAGTACACAACAGTACTGCAGCAGTACAATAGTACACAACAGTACTGCAGCAGTACAATAGTACACAACAGTGCTGCAGCAGTACAATAGTACACAACTGTACTGCAGCAGTACAATAGTACACAACTGTACTGTAGCAGTACAATAGTACACAACAGTACTGCAGCAGTACAATAGTACACAACAGTACTGCAGCAGTACAATAGTACACAACAGTACTGTAGCAGTACATAGTGCACAACATCATTATAGCAGTACAATAGTACACAACAGTACAATAGTACACAACAGTACTGTAGCAGTACAATAGTACACAACAGTACAATAGTACACAACAGTACTGCAGCAGTACAATAGTATACAACAGTACTGTAGCAGTACAACAGTACACAACAGTACAATAGTACACAACAGTACTGCAGCAGTACAATAGCAAACAACAGTATGTCATTAAATTAATAATTCAGAAAGTTTAACAGGCTGGGACAATGACACATTTAATTGACAACTGCCTGAGGTTCAGATGATGATGATGAGTTCAAATCAGCAGAATTACCTGATATTTATATTTTATAATCGTAATAGGCTGAATGAAGGAGAACCAGACATAGAAACACCGTTTTAGTTCTGAAATTTATCATAAATTAGGCGTAAAATTTCTAGAGGACTGCGAAGCAAGCTATATACGTTAGTATATGTGGCAAACCTTTCTTTGTTTTATCCTTAGAGATATTCTGAGCTCTCAGTCGCTGGTCCAGTATGTACATCATCTCACCCCCGAGGTTTATATACAGCAGCGGTAACGCTTTCATCGACATTCTGTCTGCTGCCTCGATAAGCGTTTAACTAATAAGAACAGTTAAAATTTATCCAAATCTGTCATGACCTGTGTGATAGCATTAATAACAAAATCACTAAAATTAAATTAAGGTGCTGCAGTCGTCAATAATAATAATAATAATAACAACAATTAGAGTGCTACAGTCATCAATGACAACATCGAGCACTATTAAGACAAAATCAAGCCGGCGAGCAAAAACAAGGTCCAAAAAACGGTCCAAATTCCAAAATCCAGATGATCAGTCCAAAGTATAATAACAACATCGAGCAGAAATAAATACACGATAGTTTATCAGTATACAAACACAGACAATATACTAGTCAGCAAGAAGGGCATATTTACACTTTCTAATTTGCTAATATTATAATAGAGCGTTCACATGTTCCAATTGTTATAAATAAAGGTTGAAGAACTGATTACCTAACTACCCTAAACCCTAAACCGATATCCACATCAGTAATATTTAATAAAATCGCATTTGAAAAGAAGTCTTGTAAAGAAATATGACTCAGTGAAATCGGTTTGTAATCTTTTCTACTGTACACTTTATCTGACAAAATACCACTGGATTAAGGGCGATTCTTAACTTAATTGGTCAATCCCTTTTATTAAGGAAATCACACATTTAATCGTTAATTTAATTATACCTAATTTAATTTGACTTAATTATCTAATTATAAAGTAATTAAGCTAATTGTTCACGCATGAGTGCGAATGTTCGATATCATCATGGATAAATTGTTACACCGTGTTGACAATTTAAATCTTCAGTAATGGCTTCAGTGGTAACCATGGAAATACGAGAAGACTTCCTGCAAATGTTCACAATCGGAAATATTTTCTGGAAGAGCGTGTTTGACTCACTGGCATGGTTTGACTAAGTAATTTGCTCGTATTTGTTAAGTTAATATATCTACAGAAATTCTAACAACCCGGGTTGTAAATCGCGTAAAATTAATAGCTACCTATCAGCAAAACTTAAATTTAAAAATGCTGTAATTAAAATAGTATCAAACTGTCTTCATACTTTTATTTAATTATAAAGTAAACACGCATTATAACAATAACAACAATTAGAGTGCTACAGTCATCAATGACAACATCGAGCACTATTGAGACAAAATCAAGCCGGCGAGCAAAAGAAGAAGGTCCAAAACGGTCCAAATTCCAAAATCCAGAAATTCAGTCCAAAGTAAAGGGAGTTAAAGAAAAGGTGGTTTAGGCGCAGGTCGCTGCTCATGGACACTGGATGGAAAAGAGAGATGGAAAAGATAGATCTTCAACTGCTTATGGAACTGCTCATAGGAAAGCAAAGGCCGATGTGATTCAAATGAAGATTTCCGAAGATTGGATGGAAGAGAATTCCAGATCTGAGGTGTAGCATGCTGGAAAGAACGATTAGATAGCTTAGAGCGTGAAGGTAAGCTAGGTCTCACAAGAGTAATTAATTTAGAAGACCGAGTAATAGCAGGCTGCATCACTTTAATCAAGTGAGACATACAAGTTTGTCCAGGGATGGTGATGGACTTATAGGTTAACGAAGCTGTTTTGTAAATGATACGCTCTTTAATCTTTAGGCAGTGCAAAGACTTCAAAATAGGCGTAACATGTGAGTACTTGGAACTACAAAATATTGCTCGCATTATTTAGACATTCTATTATTACTATTTTAAATTCCTTTGTGACTTCTTTCATAATCTTTACTAATTGGCATATAGTATACAAGACATTGTTAATAAATATCAATGCTTTGACTTGCTATCATTGAATGATATGAATGGAGTAATTAATTTAATGTTGTTGTTGTCATCATATGTCCAAAATTTTAACCATAATATAAGTGATAACACTTTTAATAACGTTGATGGAAAGTCTCGATTGTTGCTCAACAACAACTTAAAATAAATAACGAAAACAAGTAACGAGTTTTTGTCCTTTTCTCTTTTATTTCCTAAATATTCTTAGTTCTGTCGAGTGATTCTTCTTTTATTGTATGATTTAATTTATAATTTCGATTTTAGAACAAATCTTCAAAGTACTTATTGATTTTGTCTTAGAAATGTTCAAAGGCACGCCCAAGGTGTGTTTCATGACTGAAACTAGAACATTTTGTGTTATTTTAGTTCTACCGTCGTTTATGATGACATGGATAACGTTTAGGAATACAACTAGTGATACATTAGAGATGAGCTTTACAGTATGACAAATTTTGGTTCAGTAGTTATATTCAGCTCTTAAATGTTAGTTTTTTGACTATGTAAGCTTGCGATAGGATGAGATTAGGCAATTGATAGAAAT
Source organism: Enchytraeus crypticus (assembly GCA_905160935.1). Taxonomy (NCBI): domain Eukaryota; kingdom Metazoa; phylum Annelida; class Clitellata; order Enchytraeida; family Enchytraeidae; genus Enchytraeus; species Enchytraeus crypticus. The sequence goes on from CAJHZI010000625.1 coordinate 123,160, forward strand.
GGCAGAAGCGAATCTTATTGGCTACAATTCCAGCAAGACGATTCTTTTTTACGCATGAGAGAGTTTTTCAGGGTTATTCAGGAAATCCTATCCTTTGGCAAATGAAATAAATGGTTATTTGGCGTGTAATGTATTTGAACTGATTATGGTTATACCTATTTCTCTTTTTTTCAGAGAATCTTCATCCAGGCAGAAAACGATAGGAACTAGATTAATCATTATGCTGAATCTGAAACAGAAATTACCTCTCACTTGGCTTTTCGGTATTTATCTGACCAAACTGATAAGTTGACATACCGTCGACAAAACTCTAGAACTGCTTTTTGTATGATAAACACTCAACGAGACTGTATTGTTTAGTAAAATTGAGTAATTAAATCTTGAACTTGTCTCTGTATGGAATCTCATTTACGTCATTAAGAATCAGAGCGACCGATATCACAAGTAAAACAAATCTCTGAATCTCTCGCTAGAATCATATCCCAAATCAGCCGTCACCATGGCTTTCTCATTCGGTCAGATGAATCGTATAACAGATAATCTCTACCTCGGGCCCGCGGCATGCGTCTCACCGGACAAGCTACGCATGCATGGAATAACGTGCGTAATCAACTGCACGAACGAGGTGCCGTCTCTTACCGGCGCACCGAGCATTGAAACCGTGCGGCTTAGCCTCGACGATATGCCGACGGCTAACATCTCCATTCACTTTGACCGCACAGCCGACAAAATCCGCTCGGTGCGTGACCGCGGCGGCTGTACTCTGGTTCACTGTGCCGCCGGCATAAGCCGGTCGGCTACAATCTGTATCGCGTATCTGATGCGGCACCACTGGATGACCCTGAGAGAGTCGTACTTCCACGTGAAGCAGTGCCGTCCCGTCATTCATCCTAATCCAGGATTCTTCCGTCAGCTGGTCGACTATGAGCGGAGAATATTCAGCGGGGTGAACACGGTGACCATGGTAAGCTCTCCGATGGGTTTTATACCTGACGTCTACCGCGACGAGACGGCTAACATGGTGATGCTGGGTGAGAACAAGTTCTGCGGTGGAGGGGGTGGTGGTGGTTATCCTGTAGGAGGGGGTGGTGGTTATCCATTGAGTGGGAGTGGTTATCAGGTGGGTGGTAGTGGTTATCAGGTGGGAGGAGCCAGTTATCAGGTGGGAGGGATCAGCAGCGGACCAACGAGGATTAACACAAGAGAGAGGGTAGGTCTAACGAGATATGCCTTCAACAGGTAGATACGGGTCAAAGGTCAAGACTTCTATATAGGTCAGAGGTCAAGAGTTGTCTATATAGGTCAAAGGTCAGGACTTCTATATAGGTCAGAGGTCAAGACTTGTCTATATAGGTCAGAGGTCAATCCTTCTATATAGGTCAAAGGTCGTGACTTGTCTAAAGCTGGAGCCTAGCCATTGAGCCATGCGGCTGAGCCATGCGGCTGATATAAGCTCAGTATAAACAGTCTGCGGGTTTCCTGTCAGCCATATTTAAATTTTAGCGAGAATTCTCACTTAAACTGAGAGGAAATAGAAAATTCTGCTGTTGTTCTCTAACTCAATTGTTTGTTGTATTAAGAAGCCTATTTATGCATTTAGATAACGTTACGTCGTTGAGCTAATGGTGAATCTCTAGAAAATCATATCAGTGAGTGTTGTGGCGACCAGTGGACCAGGTGCGGTGAGTTATTTGATGAACATTCCTCGCATTATGTTAGGTCTATTTTTTCAATGGAAGTTATATTTACAGGATTGCGGGATACTAAATTATAGTATACATACATACTGATGTAATGTTATATAATTATATATTATAGTATATTATGAAATAAAATATCATATGGTATATTATGCTAATTATCCCATATTATTCTGGGATAATTTTATGTTGATACTGCTGAGGATAACTTTTGGGACTATTTGTCATATACTTGATATAGTTCAAATTTAATAGCGAGACATTTAGAGCTGGAGTTATTCGTGCACTGGATTATTTTCTAAAATATTTATGCAAATGTGAGTATTTTGTGAAATTTATAAATAGACCTATGCTGCCTTTCAGTTTCTTACTCCACTGTATCGTTGTTTTTAGATGAACGTCTGTACGAGTCTGAATCCACTCAGTCGTTAAAGCTTATTCCAGTGTCCCACATGTCTATGCTATCCCTTGTTCATTCCTGAGTTACTTTATTCCTGAATTCTTGTTAGACGTTTCTATTTGCTTAGATACCATTGATATTCATCTGTTAGTTATAGATTTGTACTGTTTGTCTCATGTATAATGCTTAGAATATATCAGTGCATGTATATAATATGTTATAGTAATAATTATATTAAATATTTAACATCCATTTCCTTATCCAATGTAGATGTGAGGTAGAATTCACAGTATATTAGGCCTATATATTGTGCAGTATGTTATATTATAATATTGACTTGTCAGTGTGGGCTATGATTCTATTATAAAATGATATGAATAATTAAATGTATGATTGCATAGCTTAATTATGCACTGTGATTATGTTATTTAATTAGTTTGTTGTATGACTATATAGTAAAACTATAGGATTATACATGCATGACTATATAATATCATTGTAGTTTTTTATATTATTCAGCATTAGAATTTCTGGGGGTTGGGGGGTTGGACTCCCTACCTCCATTTTACTGCTCTCTGAGAGAAATGTTTTAATCCTGCATAAAAAATGGTCTAGCGCCCCCCCCCCCTATCAATCTGACACATTTGAGAGTGGACTGATTGGTGTATATATGTATATATATACACAGTGATGATACTGTTTAGTTAGATGTTGAAATCCCATTAGTTATATGATTATAGAACTATATATAAAATATATAGTTCTATAATATTATATAGTTAAAATAAATACTATATATAAAATATATATTGCATATATATATATATATATATATATATATATATATATATATATATTTAGACGTACCTGACATTGCCTTATGTCAAGGAACCGGGCGTTAAATTCTTATTGATATATGATTATTATATGATTATAACGGACATATATGACTATATTCTGTTGTAGCAGCTTAAAGATAATTGTATCATATATTCCAAAACTATATGTAACTAAATTTAAACTATATTTAAAAAATAGACAAAATATTATTATAATTCGGTACCTTTTACCACTTCTCCCTATTTTTAAAATGTCATACCTTTTACCACTTCTCCCTATTTTCCAATGACTCAACTTTCGGCGTTGTTATCATTGTGTGGTCGCCCCTGAACGTGCCATTCAATTGTTGTGTAGTTTGCTGTTACGTAATGTTCGGCATAGTTTTATAGATTGGTTTTTCTCGATAGCTGTTTGATTTGCTGTTCTCAAGAACTTTTGATTTCTTGTTTTTCTATTGTTGAGATTTGATATGAGATTTAACTTGATAACTTCTGCAGAAATCATTTTGTTGTAGCTTCTAATAATGCGTGTCTGTGATTTCATAATAGTGATTTCATCACAGTGATTTCATCACAGTGATTTCATCACAGTGATTTCATCGCAGTTATTTCATCACAGTGATTTCATCACAGTGATTTCATAATAGTGATTTCATCACAGTGATTTCATCGCAGTGATTTCATCGCAGTGATTTCATCACAGTGATTTCGTCATAGTGATTTCTTCATAGTAATTTCATCACAGTGATTTCATCATTTGATATGATGCGTGATTTTATCGCCACGATTTAATTTAATTGATTTCGTCACGTGGTCAAGTCTTCACCTGCTTGTCTCGCTTTTAAACATTGAAGAGTTGAGGGCAAACCAGTCCCCTATGACAGAATAATATGACTATAGTGGCGAAGTCGGTAAGATACTCGACTGCGGATCAGTATGTGCTGGGTTCAAATCATGGGCTCGCCGTCACTGACATCGCTTTCGAGTGAGGAAACTGACGTTAACCTTAGCTTTACCAGCTTTACTCTATAGAGACAGTGTGTTATTAGATATATAGGGACTTGTGTGTTATTAGATATGGGACTAGGTGTAATGCTGGGATGGGCGCTGAAGCATTTAGTAAAGCATTAAATAAAACATTTAGTAAAGCATTAAGTCGTGCGGTAGTCATGTGTCATGTCTAGCTCTGTCATCAGTTGTTGTGTGACTTGAATACACTGTCACATTGTCAAGTACACGGCTGATTCATTTATCATAGCTGCCAGCATGCTGTGGGTGTATACATACAGCCACATACTACAGTGTATACCTACATATGTGAGATGATTTGAAGGGACCATGTGTGCATGCAGTAGATAGCAGTGCCTTGTATATCTGTACAGAATAACTCCAGTTGTGTGTCTAGATATTCATCCCATAGATGAAAAAAACGTTCTTACCAAAGTAAAAAACGTTAAAAAACGCGTTTTTTCCAAAAAAATAAAAAACGTTGAAAAACGTTAGTAGCGTACACGTATGCTTGCATATATATTACAATATTATACATGTATATATTATGTATATTTATTCTTCATTCCGTAACACTAAACAATTTTATTACAATTAGACTTGATCTAAAGTTCTAAAGTATGTCCATAGACTCCATACAAATATAAACAAATACTTTCAGGTCACCTACAGCCACACTGTCAGTTGTTCATAATTATCAATACAAGAAAATTTAAATCCGTAAGAAATTAAGAATAGACAATGTCTTAAAAATTAAAACATCTGCCTAAATAGGAAACTAAAAAGTGTAATGAATTATCTTTTATATAGTGATGTTTATGGTTTACATTTTACGGTTTACGTTTTTTTAGGTTTTTTATTTTTTAAAAAGTAAAAAACGTAAAAAGACGCGTTTTTTAACAGATATTATAAAAAACGTAAAAAGACGTTTTTTTCATTTATGATTTATTCAGTGTTACTGAGTGTATAGAGCGTGCAAACCCGTGGTGACCGTATGTGTCCTTAGAGGCGATCAAAACAGATAGTAGGAAATAATGGAAAACTATCTTAGAAACCATTCCGTGGAAGAGAGGTTTTGTTTCTCGACTGCATGCTGCTCACGAATCATCCAGTAAACTTTTAATAAAATTTGTACCACGGCCCTGCCATCTGTCATTTTTCTCTCTCTCTCCGTGGCTTCTCTTCAAATGAGTCACCAACTTCGTCCTGACGTTGCCTGTGGGCGAGGAACCGAACATTAAATCCCGCTTGATTGATTTACCACATGATTCAGAATTGATTGATGATTCAGAATTGATTGATTGATGATTCAGAATTGATTGATTGATGATTCAGAATTGATTGATTGATGATTCAGAATTGATTGATGACTCAGAATTGATTGATGACTCAGAATTGATTGATGATTCAGAATTGATTGATGATTCAGAATTGATTGATGATTCAGAATTGATTGATGATTCAGAATTGATTGATGATTCAGAATTGATTGATGATTCAGAATTGATTGATGATTCAGAAATGATTGATGATTCAGAATTGATTGATGATTCAGAATTGATTGATGATTCAGAATTGATTGATGATTCAGAATTGATTGATGATTCAGAATTGATTTAGTGCACGAATGTCCTTTACACATTGGAGACAGGCATTGTCTTATGTTGTAATACAGTTATTTGTATATAAATATTAAATAACTAAAGGTTTAACGTCCATTCCCTCATCCAAGAATGAGGAAAAGGACGTATTGTATATCAACAGATTCAATACGTGCTCTGTATTCCATACCATACATTCTGCTACGATTCGTTCTGATGTCGATAATTTCATTTGTATTTTCTGGTAGATAGAACTTGACAGCTAGTGAACTGACTAGAGGATTTGTTTGTTGTCTTAATCCTGTATAACGAGGCTGTGCATTTTGTGAGGGTTTAGAAACCAGTTCAAACTGGTTTTCATTAGAGACTTTTCTAGATGGTTTTGATAATAAAATAGTTAGACGATGTTATTTACAAACTGGGTTTGCTGTTTTTATTTTTTACTAGGATTTTATGACATTATTATGACATTATTATGACACAGTCGCTATCTAATAATAACTTGCATTATAGTGAAGTGATCAACTTGGTTTCAACTGTGTTGATATCTATCACTTTTAATACCACATGTTAAACCGTTATGCAAAGTAGTCCATTTTCTGTATAACCAGTCCAGTGAATGTCCGAGATTTTACTCTCAGATCAGCGCGGCCGGAATTGGAACCCACGAGGGTTCAATTCACCTCAGGATCTGTCATTTAAAATTTCATGACGTTAAAATTTCCTGGCTGTTAAAACATTCGCTATCTAATAATAACACGCATTATAGTGAAATGATCAACCATGTTGATATCTGTCTGATCCATACCAACTGCAGAAATGGCATTCGGTTGGTGAGCGCCTAGGCTCCAGAAATTGCTACAAAAATTTTAACGAATGGAAAAGTCTCAAATAGGGGATTGACTGATGATAATATGGTGTGGGGCAGGGAGGACTTGAGACAGTCTATTCGTATCCCGACCCTGGTTAAACTGGGATTTAAGGGAAGATGATGATGATGATGATGATTATTATTATTATAAAAAAATTAACTTTACATAAATACACAGCACACTATTCGCTGTGTTTTAAGTTGTCGTGGACGATGGTATAGAAATACAACTGAGCATTTGAAGCAAGCGAGGACTATATACAATCACTAAAGAAACAAATACATGACGACTGTAGAACAATTATGATAGAAACAAATGGTCTATTGGTTAGAGAGTTTGGTTGTTAGTAGTAAGTCTCTTGTTCGAGCCACCCCCCGGGTCTTCTCCTCAGCAGATATCTGCGGCTCTCGTCGTACACGAATATAGCAATAGCGAACGGTAGGGGCGCCAGCCACCACGACCATCTGTGTCAATCAATCAATCGATCAGTCAATCGATCAATCAATCGATCAGTCAATCAAGCAATCAATCGATAATTAAATCAATAAATAAATAATTCAATCAATCGATCAGTCAATCGATCAATCAATCAATGAAACAATCAATAATTAAATCGATCAATCAATAATTCAACCATTCAATCAATCGATCAATTAATCGATCCATCAATCGATCAATTAATAAATCAAAAATTCAATCTATCAATCAATCTATCGATCGATCAATCGATCAATTAATCGATCCATCAATCGATCAATTAATCGATCCATCAATCGATCAATTAATCAATCAAAAATTCAATCTATCAATCAATCTATCGATCGATCAATCGATCAATTAATTGATCAATCAATCCATCAATCAATCAATTAGTTAATCAATTAATCAGTCAGTTAATCCTTCAGTTAATAATTCCAAATTTGAACAGATCCAGCAGCTAAACTAACCGCATTACAGGTAGGCCTAAAATAATAATTTGATATTTCTTAATATTACTGGTAATTATTAATTATTAATTATTAATTATTAATTGTTCATGGTAATAATTAATAATTCCTATAAAATATTAATCATCTAAAAATGATTGTGTAGTGAATAAATAATGCAGTGGATAACAGCTTTGGTTTTGAAGCAAGAGGTTTAGGTACAAACTTGAGCGGGTACATCCTCAGACCCTTGTCCATGCCGGGACAATAGGCGAGGAAAGCGGCGAGTGCTGTCTCGAAGAACAGCCCAAACGTGAGATGATGGTTCCTGGTCAATAACATCAATCAATCAATCAACCAATCAATAAATCAAACAATCAATTAATACATATCACGAGATACGAGTAACTGACAGTACAATATTGTACTTAAAGCGAGAAGAGAAGCTAAAGCGAGACGAGAGACAGAGTATTTCACTGGTTGATTGATTAATTAATTAATCTGAATGATTGATAGATTACTGCCTGATTGACTGATTGATTGATTGACTGATTGATTGATTGATTGATTGATGGATTGATTGATTGATGGATGGATTGATTGACTGACTGATTGGTTGATTGATTGATTAATTGATTGATTGATTGATTTACTGATTGATTGATTGGTTTATTGATTGACTGATTGACTCACGTCATGCCCTGGTGTATGATAGAGTTGCGCCTGGTCTTACAGATGATGAGATCAGTCCACTGTACGACCACTATCGACATGAAGAAAGCTGTGTGACACGTGTACTCCAACACCTTCCTCTGGGCGTAGTTCTTATCAATCAATCAATTAATCAGTCAATCAATCAATCAGTCAATCGATAGTCATTAGCGAGATAGAGCAATTATATCAGTCCGACAGTCAATTATTGAATCATTGCTTTATTCATTGATTCATTTAAGTATTCAATGATTCATTGACTCATTGATTTATTCATTGATTCATTTAAATATTCATTGATTCATTGACTCATTGATTTATTCATTGATTCATTTAAATATTCATTGATTCATTGACTCATTAATTTATTCATTGATTCATTTAAATATTCATTGATTCATTGATTCATTGCTTTATTCATTGATTGATTGATTCATTCACTCCTTCATTCAGCGTCAAGCTGATAAGCAAAGTATTGGACATTTTTAGGAGAAATGCTGGCTTGCACACAGGCAATAAATTATCAACTGTTCAAACTGGTCACCGGCTTAAATATCTGACAATAAACTGATAGATTTCGTCATGGATGATTCCAATATAGACCTTTTAAGTTAACTCTAATTTCCTCACTCGACGGCGATGTCGGTTACGGGCCAGCCCAGGATTTGAACACACACATACTGATCCGTGAATGGTTGCTTGATTAATTGATTGATTTTTTGATTGACTGAATGTCTGACTGGCTGGCTTGCTGGCTGACTGACTGACTGACTGATTGATTGATTTATTGACTGACTGACTAACTGATTAGTTGATTAATTGATTGACTGATCGATTGATTGATTGTTTGATTGATTGATTGATTGACTGCCTCACCCACTCCTGCCCATAGGAATCCTCGATGTCATTGACGCTCTTCGAGTCCCACTGTTTCCTCAGTCCAAACAATCGACTGGGCCAGAAGCCGTTTTCCGCCATGATCACAAAGTACGTGAAGAACCCTGCGGAGGCTTGTATCATACCTATCTGTCCATAGGACATGCTGATCAATCTACAGCCAATAAATCAATCAATCCATCAATCAATCAATAAATCAATCAATCAATCCATAAATCCATCAATCAATCAATCATCCCTATCAATCAATCATACTTATCTATCCATAGGCCATGCTGATCAATCTACAGCCAATCAATCAATCCATCAATCAATCAATCAATAAATCAATCAATCCATCAATCAATCTGTCAATCAATCAATCATCCCTATCTGTCCATAGGACATGCTGATCAATCTACAGCCAATCAATCAATCAATCCATCAATCAGTCAATCAATCAATCATCCCTATCTGTCCATAGGATATGCTGATCAATCTACAGTCAATCAATCAATCCATCAATCAATCAATCAACACACCTATATGTCCATAGGACATGCTTATCAGTCTGTAATCAATCAATCAATCGATCAATCAATCAATCAATCATTTAATCAATCCGTCAAGTAATCAATCTATCAATCAACTAATAAATCAATCAACCCACCAGTCACTCAGTCAGACATCCAATCAATCAAACAATAAAAATTTTAATCAATAAAGTAATAAATCAATCAATATTTAAATCAAAAACCAATCAATCAATCACCTGATCAATCAATCCATAGATAAGAAATAAGAACAGATAACGAAGAAGAAGCTAAGTAGTTGTACCTGTTGTTGACTAGTTTATCATTGAGGGGGTCACGTGGTTTTCTCTTCATGATGTCACTCTCTGGTTGCTCATAGGCGAGTGATATAGCGGGCACCATGTCAGTGCCCAGGTCGATGCAGAGGATGGTGATGGTGCCTAAAGGCAGCGGCACGTCACAGACCATGAAGAAGAGGAAGGGTGAGATCTCGGGTATGTTACTCGTCAGGGTGTAGGCGATCGACTTCTTGAGGTTATCGAATATCAGCCGTCCTGCAATCAATCAATCAATTGATCAATCAATCAATCAATCAATTAATCAATCAATCAATCAATATGTTACTCGTCAGGGTGTAGGCTATCGACTTCTTGAGGTTATCGAATATCAGCCGTCCTGCAATCAATCAATCAATCAATCAGTTAATCAATCAATCAATTAATTAGTCAATTAGATAATTAGTTAATTAATCAATCAATCAATAAATGAATCAGTCAATCAATCAGTTAATTAATCAATCAATCCGTCAATCCATCAATCAGTCAATCAATCAATTAGACAATTGTTCAATCAATCACTCATTCAATCAATTAGCGTATCAATCAATCAATGAGTAAAACAATACATCAACCTATCCATCATTCAATCAATCAAGCAATAAATATATAAATCAGTACATCAATCAATCCTGCAAAAAATCAATCAATTAATTAATCAATCGATCAGTCAAACAATAAATAAATAAATCAGTCAGCCAGTCAGTCAGTCGGTCAGTCATGATCTCAGTCCGCATAGAAATGGATGACATTATATATTTAAATGAATTTTAATGATTACTGAACGAATGAACATTGAGGGGGATGGATTGAATGACTTGAGGAACAAAACCAGTGAAAGATAGAATGTAAGTTACTTAGAAGTTGAATAATTAAGACCAATTAGTAGACATTGACTCTGATTAACAGTTTATGCTTTGAACCAGGTGATTGTCAGTGAATCTACTCGACTCTTGTTGCTATAGTAACGTACAAACCTTCTTCTACACCCGTTACTATGGAAGCGAAGTTGTCGTCCAATAGAATCATATCAGCTGCCTGCTTGCTGACGTCACTGCCGGCTATTCCCATGGCAACGCCTGCGCAATACGTCATCAAAGCATCAAAAGTAGGCCTATGTGCTCTGATTACAGTAATTTTGAAATTCTCTTCATCACAGGATCGTTTGGGGTGAATCGATTTGTAGTGACATGTGATGGGACGTCCCTGACATCATCCTTGGATAAGGAACCGAACTTTAAACCTTAATAATTATTTATTACTTAATAAATTATAGTCCAGAATACTGTTTAAAATTCAGGAAGTGAAGTGCATTAAATAAAACTGTGCTAGAAATGTGCGCCTGAAGCCTGCCATGCGATAGAGAACTACAGCAGGGGAGGCTATCCATATATCTACGACGCATGTTCGTCCACTCGCCTAACTCGATTTTCCACTTCCCCTTCCTTCTCTTTGACTCCCATGTACTATAATCAGGCCTCACCTATATCAGCTTTCTTGAGAGCCGGGGAGTCGTTGACACCGTCACCCGTGACAGCCACAATGGCGCCCTGACGCTGACAGCCCTCCACTATGATCAGCTTCTGCTGGGGGGAGGTGCGCGCAAACACGATCTCTGTGTGGTGAGAGAGGATACCATCGATCTGACTCGCCGTCATATCCTTGAGGTCTGAGCCGTGGATAACGCATGCCTTGGCTTCCCTAATCAATCAATCAATCAATCAATCAATCAGTCAGTCAATCAAATCAGTCGCACTGGATCAATTAGCCAGTCAGTCAATCAATCAATCAATCAATCAGTCAGCCACACTGGATCGATCAATCAATTCATCAATCAATCAGCCAATCAATCAGTCAGTTGCACTGGATCAATCAATCAATTCATCAATCAATCAGTCAGTCGCACTGGATCAATCAATCAATCCATCAATCAATCAATCGCACTGGATCAATTAGCCAGTGAGTCAGTCAATCAATTTTCCTGAAATTGAAATATTGGAAAAATCTCAGCTGTGTCTCGATTTCTCAAGCTTACCGGATTGTGCACGAATGACAAACTTATGGAAGTCATTCTTTGAAGAATGAATGAACTTAATTCTAATTACTAACTGCCTCAGAAAGGTGTTAAACGTGGTTTCATGTCATGGTAAATAATAAATGTCTATCATTATTGCGATATGCATTTGAGCCATACATAATCTTGCAACAATTTCTAAATACTCTACAATTTATTTCCATCATTTTGATAAGATTTAAATGCAAAATTACGAACAAAATTAAGTAATAAAATAAAATGAATACAAACGCTGGATTTACGTCTTTGATATCTATACCGAGTCTATTAGCAATATCTTCCACAGTCTCGTTACCCTCAGATATAATGCCCACCCCCTTAGCTATGGCCTTAGCCGTGATAGGGTGATCTCCCGTCACCATTATAACCTGGATCAATCATTCAATACATCCAATAATCAATCACTTAATCAACATGTGCATTACAATTACAATTGAACTCTTCCTGTAAAGTAGTCTTGAAGACCGAGTTCGGCCATGACACTGCTATATAAGTTTTCGTTGTTAATAATAGTAATAATTACTAGGCCTATCAATCAATAAGAACTTAAAGTCCGTTTCCTCGCCATAAGGCAATGTCAGAGACATCAAATTCTTAATATTCCTAGTTTTGCTGGCTGGAGCCAGTGGCGATGTCGATAAGACACTCCACTGCGAATCAGTATGGTGTGGGTTCAAAGAGTGCTCGACCGTCACTGATATCGCTTTCAAGAGATGAAATCACGTTAAAATTAGCTTTAGAGTTTTTGTGTATGAAGCTGTTTAATGAAATCTCAGTGCCTGAATTTGGCCACAGCGTCTGAAGTTTTGAGACTTTATTAATTAAACTATACCAGTTGGCTATACTACATTCTAAAAGAATAAATGAGAAGTTAACACCTTTATTCCAGCGCTGCAACATTGTATATAAATAATTTGGATATATGTAAAGCAAAAACCTTTATCCCAGCGCTTCGATCGTATATATAAATGAATAGGATGTACAAGAAGTAAGCACCTTTATTCTAGCGCTGCAACATTATATATAAATAAATATTATAAGAAGTAAACACCTTTATTCCAGCGCTGCGACATTATATATAAATAAATAGGATAAGAAGTTAACACCTTTATTCCAGCGCTGCGACAATATATATAAATGAATAGGATGATAAGTTAACTCCTTTATTCCAGCGTTGCGACATTATATATAAATAAATATGATGAACGAGAGTTAACACCTTTATTCCAGCGCTGCGACAATATATATATATATATATATATATATATATATATATATATATATATATATAAATGAATAGGATGATAAGTAAACACCTTTATTCCAGCGCTGCGACACTTGGCCACGGCGTCAGGCACAGCAGCGCGAGGCGGGTCGATCATGGAGAGGAGACCACAAAACCTGAGACCTGTCAGTGGAAAGTTCTCTTCCTCAGCGTTGAATGGATAGCCCTGCCATCAATCAGTCAATCAATCAATCACTCAATCAATCAATTAATGAATTATTAAGTTAAGATTTTAAATTTAGCATTTTAGCACAGAACGTTCAGAATTACAACTACATGTAAACAAGAAAAGGATCAAGTGCGCCAAACACAAAAAGATGAGCAGATATAGCGAGAGCTCCTTACCCTGGGGTATGTATCTTGAGGTAGCTCGTAGTCACAGAAGCCCAGCACTCTCTCGCCCAGACCCCCTAGCTCCATGTAGGCGTGGTTAAAGGCCTCACGCCACTCCTCCGTCATCACTTGCTCCACCCCGTCGACGAGTATAGTAGAGCAGCGCTCCAACACCCGCTCAGGCGCCCCCTTCATCGCGACCAAGTAGGCATCGTGCTTAGCCGTCTCTAGCTCGTGTATAGATACCTGCAGCGTTAGTCAATCAATCAATCAATCAGTCAGTCAATCAGTCATTTAATCAGTCAGTCAGTCAATCGATCAATCAATCAATCAATCAATCAGTCAGCCAGTCAATCAGTCAGTCAGTCAGACTATCAATCAGTCAATCAATATATCAATCAAACAAGCAATCAATCAATCAATCAGTCAATCAATCAATCGATCGATCAGACATTTAGTATTACATAAATCATTTAAAGTTACATATAAATGTATGCAACATTTCTTGGTTAGCAAGCAGAAGCAATGTAAGAAAATATGAACAGCTTCATAATCTGCGGAATTTTAGAGATACCTTTTCCCTCTCATTGTATTATAAATTCCATCAAGCAGATATAAACAGACAGGCAGACAGTCAGACAGACAGACAGAACGACAGAGAGACAGACAGACAAGCAGACAGAAAGACAGACGGACACCTGATATTTGTTGGTGGAGTTGAAGGGAATCTCGCAGACTTTTCTATTTCTCGATCTGAACTCCGTCACGTGACCAACTGACAGTTCCATGCACTTCAATAGGGCTGACTCTGAGGCGTCCCCGCTACACTCCCTACAGTCAATCAGTCTATCAATCTATCAATCAATCATTCAATCAATCAATCAGTCAATTAATCAATCAATTAATAAGTCAGTCAGTCAATCAGTTAATCAATCAATCAATAAATCAATCAATAATTAATACATTTAATCAATCTGTCAATCAATCCATGAGTCAAACAATCAATCAATCAGTTAATCCATCAATAAATCAGTCAGTCAATTAATCAATCAATATAGCAGTTAATCAGTCAATCATTAAATCAATCAATCAGTCAATCAATCAATAAATCAAACAATCAACAAGTCGATTTGATGATAATTGAGTAAAATTCAGATCAATTTCCTGTGATATTTTTGATAGATTGGCTCTCACATTAACTGATTGATTGATTGATTGACTGCTTGGATGCTTGGCTGCTTGGCTGACGGATTGATTGAAAAACTTGATTGAAAGTTTGGCGAACTGACTGACAGATTGCTTTTTTACCCGATTGGCTGAGTGATTAATTGATTGGCTTATGGATTGCTTGACTGATTAATTGATTGATTAGTTGATTGATTGATTGATAGTATAAATGATTGATTGATTAATTGAGTGACTTCTAGCTTGATTGATTTATTGATTGATTCACCTCTTGAGCACTGGTACAGTCTCCTGACCTTTCTTGAACTCTGCTCTGTTACACAGCATCGCCACTCGAGAGAGGGCTGACCACGTGACCGAGTTCTTGTCAAACGTCACCTCTACACATACATACACACATACATACACACATACATACATACATACATACATACACACATACATACACATACACACATACATACACTCGAGAGAGGACTGACCACGTGACCGAGTTCTTGTCTTACGTCACCTCTACACATACATACACACATACATACATACATACACACATACATACACATACACACATACATACACACATACACCTCTACACATATATGCACACAAACATGCATACATACATGCATACATACATGCATACATACATACACATACGAAGTAAAAAAAGGAAACACGCACTATAGTGAATAATCAACTATGTTGATATCTATCACTTTTAATACCACATGTTTAATCCGTTAGGCAATTTAGACCATTTTCCGTGTAACCAGTCCAGTGAATGTCCGAGATTTTACTCTCAGATCAGCGCGACCGGGATTCGAACCCACGAGGATTCAAATCACCTCAGGATCTGTCATTTAAAACTTCATGACGTTACCCCTATGCTATTTAGACATTTACACACATACATACACACGTACACTCGAGAGAGGGCTGTCCACGTGACCGAGTTCTTGTCATATGTCACCTCTACATATGCATACACACATACATACACACATACATACATACATACACACATACATACACATACACACATACATACACACATACACTCGTACACACATACGTCACCTCTACACATACACACATACAAACATGCATACACACATATACACAGATATGTACACACATACATTCTAGAGAGGGCTGCCCTCATGCTAGAGTTCTAGTATAGAGGCTCCACGTGGTGGTCCAGACAGAGATAAATATTACAAATTCCGATGTAGAGATGTAAAGGGGATCTGTAATAGAATACAGTACACTGAACGCGAGTGTCTCTATGACGGTAGCTCGAGTATGTGGAGTTGTTATACCTGACTGGTCGTCACTGGTATCGGCCTCTGATATCTTCCCATCGAACCACATGTGAGCAACGGTCATTCTGTTCTGAGTCAGCGTGCCCGTCTTATCAGAGCAGATGGTAGACGTGCTGCCCAGCGTCTCTACAGCCTCGAGGTTCTTCACCAGGCAATTCTTACTAGCCATGCGCTTAGCTGTCAGTGTCAGACATACCTACATCAATCAATCAATCAGTAAATCAATCAGTTAATCAATCAGTTAATCGTATTCATGAGGAGATATCTTTTAAATGTTTATTTCTATTTGTATTTATCAATGATTTGGTGCTGATGCTGAAATAAAAGCATATCTCAATCAATCAATCAAACACTAAGCGAGTACTCACAGTGACAGTACAGAGAAGGCCCTCAGGTACATTAGCAACGATGATGCCGATGAGGAAGATGGTGGCGTCGAGCCACTCGTAGCCGAGGATAAAGGCAGTGATGAAGAAGGACACGCCCAGGAAGACAGCCACACTGGTAATGAGGTGGATGAAGTGCTCGATCTCCCTGGCTATAGGTGTGGGGCGGTCCCCTATACTGGAGGCTAGGTTAGCTATGCGGCCCATCACGGTACGGTCTCCGGTGGCGATCACCACGCCTATACATGTGCCTGGAGCAAGACAAAGAGGTGTTAACTATGCGTACAGTGTTCTGTCTAAAATAGATTACATTCCAATCAGTGAATTATTTCCGAAATAAGAGAAAAGTATTTTTTAAGTTATGTAAAGCGCGAGAAAAAGGTGTTAACTGTTAGCGGCTGTTAGCGGCTGTTAGCGGCTTCAGAAACACGTAAAACAGTGTTATCTGGTATTTACATTTAGGTAGGTAGGTTGTGGCTTCTATTTATAAAGACTTGACACACTCGAGCTACCATCACTTAGATCAGGCTAATAGTAAGTTAAGAAAGGATTTTCTTTAAAATAATTTTCTCAAATCTAACTTTGCCTGAAATACTATCTGCGTTTTTAATTAATCATACCAGCGATTGTTCAATTATTGATTGATTGATGGATTAATTGATTGATTGATGGATTGATTGATGGATTGATTGACACAACCTTCGCAGCGTTGGTATAGAAGAAGGCAAGGTTCTTGGTCTCTAGCGGGTTCTCATGTGATTGATTGATTGATTGAGGGATTGATTGACATACCCTCCACAGCATCGATAGAGAAGAAAGCTAAGTTCTTGGTCTCTAGCGGGTTCTCATGTGATTGATTGATTGATTGACTGACTGACTGATTGATTGATTGATTGATTGACTGATTGATTGATTGATTGACCTACCCTCCACAGCATTGGTAGAGAAGAAGGCTAAGTTCTTGGTCTCTAGCGGGTTCTCGTGTGTGCACTCAACGCTTCTACTCTGAGGCTCTGACTCTCCCGTCAGTGATGAGTTATCAACCTATCACATCAGGGGTTTGATCTTATCACAATGCGTTATCAGCATATGTTATCATATGATACGTTATCATCATACGTTATCATCATACGTTATCACCATACGTTATCATTATACGTTATCACCATACGTTATCACCATACGTTATCATCATACGTTTTCATCATACGTTATCATCATACGTTATCATCATACGTTATTATCATACGTTATCATCATACGTTATCATCATACGTTATCATCATACGTTATCATCATACGTTATCATCATACGTTATCATCATACGTTATTATCATACGTTATCATCATACGTTATCATCATACGTTATCATACCATACGTTATCACTTTATTTTATCATGTTAAGCCTCATCACCATATGTTATCATGCGATATGTTATTAAAGTTAAGAGTGATAACACGATATGATACTTCATCATAAGTTATCAGGTGATGTGTTATCAGGTGATGTGCTATCAGGTGATGTGTTATTAGGTGATGTGTTATCAGGTGATGTGTTATCAGGTAGTAATGCACTGGACAATGTCTTAGGCTCATATTGGAGTGAGTAGAGACAACAACAACAATAACCTTGAGCCCCTGACAGTTGATTAGACGTATATCGGCTGGCAGTCTGTCTCCAAACTTAACGTCTATCAGATCTCCCACCACTAGCTCTCTAGCATTCACATCCTGTCTCTCTCCCTCTCTTATCACCACAGCGAACTAGTAATAACAACAACAACAGCATCGTCTATCAGATCTCCCACCACTAGGTCACTAGAACTTGTGACAACAACAAAAACATCATCAGAAACTAAATCGTTAGAGATTTATATACAGTATATACATAGGATAGTACGAACAGCTGGGCTGGGGCTTCCTTCAAGGTTAATCGACTAACCTGTGGTATTAGTTTCTTGAAAGATTCCATGATGCGAGAACTTTTGGACTCCTGATAATATGAAAAGCAGCCACTGATTACGACCACCATTGTTAGCACTATACCCAGGTAGAGCTGGAAAATCAATCAATCCATCACTTGATCAATCAATCAATCAATCGTACAATCTATCAGTTCATCTACCTATCCTGAAACTACCATAATTTGAAATAGGATATAGTTTTCATTAGGTTGTAATTCATCCATTTCCAGAGTGCTCTTCAAAATGATGAATGCTGTATGTAATATAGGTAATATAATATATGAATTCAGGTTGAATACTGTATGTAGGCTTAATACCATATCTACGTCCTCTAAGAGAACACATTCGATCAATTAGTAAACTTATCAAATACGGCCTATACTTATCCATAGAGTAAATGTGGCCTATACTTATCCGTAAAATAAAAGTGGCCTATACTTATCCGTAAAATAAAAGTGGCCTATACTTATCCATACAGTAAATGTGGCCTATACTTATCAATACAGTAAATGTTGCACATACTTATCCATACAGTAAATGTGGCACATAACTATCCATACAATATACGTGGCCTATACTTATTCATAGATTAAACGTGGCCTATACTTATTCATAGATTAAACGTGGCCTATACTTATTCATAGATTAAACGTGGCCTATACTTATTCATAGATTAAACGTGGCCTATACTTATTCATAGATTAAACGTGGCCTATACTTGTTCATAGATTAAACGTGGCCTATACTTATTCATAGATTAAAAGTGGCCTATAGGCAATAAGCATATATATATATATATATATATATATATATATATATATATATATATATATATATATGACTTCTGATATGATATCATTTCGCCTTCCTGATATCATGCTTAGTCGCCTCTTACGGCACGTGCAGTCTACGGCAGGTCTACTTTCACAAGACTCACGTTATCACCAGGCACGTCCTCACTGGTTGAAGCCTGGATAGAGTAGGCGAGGAAGCAGAGCACGGCGCCTATCCACAGTAAAATGGCAAAGCCTCCGAACAGCTGTTTGCAGAATTTAACCCACTCGGGCGTGGTGCGGGGCGGGCTGAGCTCATTGGGCCCGTCTCTCTCCAGCCTCTGACGGGCCGCCTCCCTCGTCAGGCCCTTATCAACAAGTCATCGTCAGTCAGTCAGTCAGTCAGTCAGATAGAAAGTCAGTTAGTCAGTCAGTCGGCTATTCAGTCAACAATCAGTCAGTCAATAAATACGTTAAACAATCAATCAGTCAATCAACCAATCACTCAATAAATAAATCAATTAATTAATCAATCATATTAGAGTTTAGCAATTCTTTGCTTGTTCTGGGTCTAATGCCACTCTGTCAAAATCTGTCATAATCTGTCATAATTTGTTATAATCTATCAAAATCTGACATAATCTTCCATAATCTGCCATAATCTGCTATAATCAGTAATAATCTGTCATAATCCGTCATGATCTGTCATAATCTGTCATACTTTGTGACACTTTGTCATAATCTGTCATATTTTGTCTTACTTTGTCACACTTTGTACAATTAGCTGATTTAACGCATATCTTGAAATTATTGGTCGAGTTTGTCACAAGCTTCAAGACTGCAACTGTTAACATTTCATCATAAGAAGGACTGCGTTTACATGTGAAATAACACATGTGAAATAACACATGTGAAATAACACATGTGAAATAACACATGTGAAATAACACACGTGAAATAACACACGTGAAATAACACATGTCAAATAACACATGTCAAATAACACATGCAAAACAATACATTTAAAATAACATTTCTTAAATATAATTTCTCAGTCTGCTAACATTTCATAAATAACATTTCTTAAATAGCATTTCTTAAATAAAGCCGCAATGGTAACTCACGTATTGGAAGTTTGTTCCAAGCCTTTGGGCCAATTCTTCCAGAGAGATTTTGTGTTCATCCTGAATCAATCAATCAATCAATCATAGATAGTTAATTTGTGAATCAATCAGTCAGTAAATCATGGATATAGTTATGTTATTTAATGAATCGATAAATGAGTCAATGAATTTAACGAATCTGCCACGAAATTCATATATGACAATTAAAGACCAAAGCTAATTTATGTTTTGATTTAGCAGCGACCGATTGTTTACATAATATATTTATTAAATAGAACATTTATGTGAAATCTACTCGATATTAACTAGATTACAGAAATGACTGATTGATTATTTCATTTGACTGATTAATCGATTGATTGACTAATTGTTTGATTGATTTATAACCATCTCGAGTTCTTGTTTGAGATTCTCCATTTCCAGGGTCCTGTTCTTCTTACTCCTCTTACTCCTGTTCTTTGTTTTTCCCGCCTCGTCTGCCTGCATGGCTGCAGTGTAGCCAGCGTCCTGCGAAAACATGTAACATGGTAACACTGCGTCCTGTGAAAAACATGTAACATGGTAACACTGCGTCCTGTGAAAAACATGTAAATCTTGGTCTTCCTCTAAATCGTTTTCTTTACATTCGTCCCTCAATTACCTCTTTCAACAAACCATTCCCTCTCACTTTCTGATCCATCCAGTTCTTTTTTTCCATTCTTTATGATATTTACCAATAGTCTATTTATGCTACCACTATTTAGCAGCTAGTAAATCAAGGTCAACGTCAGTTTACTCACTGGAAAGCGATGTCAGTGACGGGCGAGCCCAGGATTTGAATCCGCACATACTGATCCGCGGTCGAGTATCTTACCGACATTGCCGACTTGCCACATATTTAGATCGCCTTCGTTCGTAACATTTTCGGTTGATTTGATCTTCTCCATAGCCACAATTCTAATGCTCCAGTTTTCTGATATCCTTCTTCTTGACGTCCATGTTTCACAACTGTACAGCAGCGGGTCCACACTAAAGTCTAAACAATCTCTATCCTCAAGGCTTTCTTCAAACTCTTTATATAGGTTGCAGTGTGTTTAACGTCACGGTTCAAAAGCGCCAGGTATCTCTTCAAGACTACTAGATAAACTCTAGCTACCGACACAAAAGTTAAGGCATCAGTAAGTTATCATTTTAGTTACAAGTAGTGATTAGTACAACTTTTTCTAACTTTTTATATACTATCTTAAGAACTCTTTCAATACTGTACTCTATAATAGGCCTAATGCCAATTATTGAAATTAAATTTATCTTATCAATAATTTATAATAATTTTTATGTTTTCTATTAACTTTATTTACTGTTTTGAGCTACCACGTTACACGGCTGGTCTATTCTTTAATAGCCCGGACACAACACGAGAAAATACCAGTATCACTGTCATAAATTGAACAGTTAGTAAGTAAGCGACGTCGGTAAGATGCTCGACCGCGGATCAGTATGTGCAGGGTTCAAATCCTGGGCTCGCCCGTCACTGACATCGCTTTCGAGTGAGGAAACGGCCGTTAACATTAGCTTAACCAGCTTTAAGCACAGCGCTGCTGAAGATTTGCGGCTGAGTTAGAATATGATTTACCTTCGACATGATGATTATGTTTAGGTAATCCTTGTAGAGTAAGTCCAGTGGCTGAGCTAAGGTTTGATCTCAGGACCTCTAACTTCTAGAGCAATGTCTCACGTGGTATTGATAAATGAAAGCTGAAGATCTACAACACAGATATAGGCCTACGGGTGCCTGTTAGTACTTCAAGTGTTGAGCCTATGTAGAGTGAGATGTGTCGTAGTGAGTGCTTAGAGAGAGAGAGAGAGAGAGAGAGAGAGAGAGAGAGAGAGAGATAAAGAGAGAGATAGAGACAGAGAGAGAGATAGAGAGATAGAGACAGAGATACAGAGAGAGATAGAGAGAGTCAGAGAGAGAGAGAGAGAGAGAGAAAAGTGTAGCGAAGGGATGAAAAGAAAGAGAAAGATTTATAAACAGAGAACGACAGTAGTAAACGCTTAAGCAACGTCATACTAAGATATAAAGTACAAGTCAATTTACTCCCGTTTCTATTTCTGCGCACGACATCTGAGCCGTGCATAGCAGAGCAAAACCTCCTGTAAATCTTTTCATAAATAAAAACCATGTAATTATTTCATGTTAGGTATATGGGGGGAAAGGGTGCACCTATTCCTCTTCATCCCCAGATCTTCCACAGAACTCTGTTGTCTCTATCACAGCAGCACTTAAGCTGTGACAACCTGACGGGTGATTGATGTCGTAACCTCACAGCTCTATGTCACACCTGTAACCACTTTTCTACAGCAGCTACATCGCATAGCCACTCTCTCCACTGACTAGCTCATCACTAGAACACTGCTGTGCTAATACTATGAGGTCCTAGGCGTAAAATAGTGTAGGAAATAATCTAACTCACGCATGGACAGTGTGGGGGAGCAAAGTAAAGTTAAGAGATAAAAAACTCTATACAGGTACAGCGCTAATTTCAAAATCTAAATAAATTAATGGGCCCCCCACGCCCCCCCCCCATTCGTGTAATTTCATTAAGGTCACTGTTTAAGTGTGTATGTAACCTATGCTTGTCTTACTACCAAATTTTTCAACGTACATACAAATTCTAATTTCACTAGAAAGCCTATGATATAGGTATTTTATTTACTTTACTCTATCTAATTGCGGCAATGCATCACTCACTATCTACAGGTAGAAGTGAATTAACACGGGAGCCGATGCTCGCAATAGGCCAGTGTGATAAGAATAATTAGATAAGACTCGTAGGCCTAGATGATGCAGGTAGGCCTACAGGCCTACAGGCTGTGCGGCCTACATGTGGCTTATCGCGTTATCTTCATCTTAGCCTGCTTCTAAATGAAAACTGACTGTATACCTGTATGTGTGTGTACCTGAATGTGTGTGTGTACCTGTGTGTGTACCTGAATGTGTGTGTGTACCTGTATGTGTGTGTGTGTGTGCATGTGTATGTGTATTTGTACGTGTGTGCATGTGTGTATGTGTGTACCTGTGTGTGTACCTGTGTGTGAACATGTGTGTGAGTACCCGTGTGTGTATCCGTGTGTGTGCGTGTGCGCACGTTTGTGTGTACATATGTATGTGTGAGTGTACCTTTGTGTGTGCGTATGTAAATGTGTGTGTGTGTGTGTGCGTACCAGTGTGTGTGTGCGTATGTGTGTGTATGCGTATGTACGTGTGTGTGGATAGCGTGTATGGTAGTGTACGCGTGTCGTATGTGCGCTATATGCTGTAGTAAAGTGTGTGTACGTGAGTGTGTACGCATTTGCTAAAGTGTAAGTGTGTTAGTAACGAGCCATGCGATTATGCACTCAACTGTCAATCAATCAATTACCGAATCAATCAATCAATCAATCAAGTCAGTATTCTTAAGCATCTATTTAGCAGCCTATAGGCATCATCGGTGACGTTTCAGCATGAAACATGACCTGGAAAGCAGTGGACATGACGAGACGTCACAATGTGGGCAAGTTACTACCCTCTCCTCTTCCTTGTTGCTTCTAGGAGGCTCTGGGTACGGATAGAGAAACCAATGGGGGGAAGGGGGTAGCCCCTCTTGGGCCCCTTGTGGCTCGAGAGGCAGCTAAGCCCCCCTGATCTTTGTAGTAAATTTCCGGATTTTGGAATTTGCACCGAATTGGACCTTCTTTTTGCTCGCCGGCATGATTTCGTCTCAATAGTGCTCGATGTTGTCATTGATGACTGTAGCACTCTAATTGCTATTATTATTATTAATTTTTATTATTATTATTAATTTTTATCATTATTATTAATTTTTATTATTATTATTAATTTTTATTATTATTATTAATTTTTATTATTATTATTAATTTTTATTACTATTATTAATTTTTATTATTATTATTAATTTTTATTATTATTAATTTTTGTTATTATAATAATCTCTGAGAATTAATGAAATATAAGAAGATGAGATTTCTTTG
Organism: Enchytraeus crypticus; assembly: GCA_905160935.1. Lineage (NCBI taxonomy): Eukaryota > Metazoa > Annelida > Clitellata > Enchytraeida > Enchytraeidae > Enchytraeus > Enchytraeus crypticus. Next base: position 147,421 of record CAJHZI010000625.1, read on the forward strand.
AAACTCTCTAAAGGGTCAAGGTCAAGATTCCTTCACATCTCTGACAGTCAAGAACAAATCTTCGATCACTCAAACAATCAATCAATAAATCAATCAAGAATCTCGATCAACTATTGCGAAATGCCTGTGAGTAGTGGCATGATTGTAGAGCCTAGGTCACTCGCTAGATGACACTGGACTCAGAGTTCTAGCATGATTTCACTCGCTAGATAGAGCATTCGACTCTGAGCATGCGCTCTCATGTAGAGTCTAAACACTCGACGTTCAACAGCAAATCTTCATAGAAATATAACATCTTATAATCTTCAGCTTTTCTAGGCCTCGGTGAGTCATTTGTTAGCGTGAGTGCAGCACAACGTCAAGTTGTGGTTTCAATACTTGGTCTAGACTGGAGTCTGTGGCGATGTCGGTAAGGTACTCGATTGCGGATCAGTTTGTGCGGGGTTCAAATCCTGAGCTCTCCCGTCACTGATATCGCTTTCGAGTGAGGAAACTGACTAAACCTCTCGTCTTCTAGAGTGTATGTGGTCCACTCACAATATAACATCACAGCAGCTTCCTAGCAGTTCTGTACAAATACAATACATATATCTGGAAATACATCTATACTAATACAATATCTATATCTGGAAATACATCTATACAAATACAATACATATATCTGGAAATACATCTATACAAATACAATATCTATATCTGGAAATACATCTATACAAATACAATATCTATATCTGAAAATACATCTATACAAATACAATATCAATATCTGGAAATACATCTATACAAATAAAATATCTATATCTGAAAATACATCAATACAAATACAATACCTATATCTGGAAATACATCTATACAAATACAATACCTATATCTGGAAATACATCTATACAAATACAATACCTCTACCAAGTAATACATCAATACTAATAGGCCTACAATGTCTATACCGAGAAATACATCAATTCAAATACAATGTCTTTACCGAGAAATACATTAACAGTAATACAATGTATCTACCCAGAAATTCTTTCTGTTGTTATTGCCGCTATTGCTGGTGTTTTGTTGTTGTTGTTGCTACAGTTGTTGTTGCTGCTGCTGATGTAGCTGTTGTTTCTATTGTTATTGTTGCTATTGTTGTTGTTGTTGGTATTTTATAGTCGTTGCTGTTGTTGCTGTGGCCGCTGTTGTTGATATTGTTGTTGTTGCTATTGCTGGTGATGTAGTTGTTCTTTCTATTGTTGCTGTTGTTGCTGTTGTTGCTGTTGCTGTTCATTAAGGGACACAAGCCCGCAGACGGATGTTACTGTTGTTACTGTTGTTGCTGTTGTTGCTGTTGTTGCTGTTGTTGTTGCTGATGTTTATTGAGGGACACAAGCCCGCAGACTGATGTAACTGTTGTTGTTGTTACTGTTGTTGTTGTTTATAGAGGGACACGCGCCTGCAGGCTGGTGTAGCGTGTCGTCGTGGCTCAAGCGTGACGACGACCCATTGACTAGAGTGGCGCAGTCACTTATTGACACAGGGGAGGGGGGTAATTTCTTGTAGCAGCTACATCCGACCTAGCCATTCTAGTAATATTAGGCATTATGTGGATTAGATAAGTTATTTACATATCAGATTATTTGATCACTAACTTACTTTAGATTTTAGTCATATTTCTTTATTTTATTTAGTTAATTTATTTTACTTAGTTCAATTTATTTAGTTTTATTTAGTTTTAACTTATTAATTTCTTTATTTTATTTTATGCTATTTAGTTCAATGTATTTATTTATTTTAGCTCAATTTATTTATGTTCGATCATAGTTTATCTTAAAAATAAATATGCTAGAGTCCAAGTGAATTGAAGTCTATCAATTATTGAAGACAAGCGGGGGTAAGAGGGTGTATGCACCCCCACCCCTCCCTACACCACCACGGCTCTGAGCTGTGTATGGGAACGCGAGATCGTTAAATGGATTTTCTGCTCTAATGAAGACCTCGTGCTACAACAGAAACAACCGCTTTTGTTGCTGCGTTATGTTGTCTACTGTGTTGTTGATATGGCGTTGCCTTGGACAACACTCGCAACAGTTGCACGTGTCTTTCTACATTAGAGGCGTTGCTCTTGAAAGAGTGAGCGAGTGAGGAGGAATGTTAGCTGTGGTCTAAGTTATTACAGGAGAAAGGATAACGTTGTGGTGTTTTAGGAACCATACCTACAATTTCAGTATAGGAATTTGCTTCACAGTTAACATTGCCTGCGCTTTTCCTGGTTCATGTATTGGAAGGATTTTAGTGGAAAATTATCTATGCTGGTAGTTATTGATTAACTTTTACGGCATGACTCTCAGAAGAAAAGGTATGTAATCGTTTCATTAAATTAAAGTTACGTAGCTGCGTTGTGATTTGCTGTCACAGTATCATTGTACCTCTATATGTACCTCGATCAGTGCCGGATTTAGGCTTTAGGGGCCTGAAAAACTTGTGCACGTGGGGCCCAAATATCTTTCCCTAACCCTAACCCTACTATGGCAAACCGTACCAGTGCATACTATGCTCTACTATGGCAAATCGTACCAGTACATACTCTGCTGTACTATGGTAAACCGTACCAGTACATACTATGCTGTACTATGGCAAATCGTACCAGTACATACTATGCTGCACTATGGCAAATCGTACCAGTACCTACTCTGCTGTACTATGGTATACCGTACTAGTGCATACACTGCTGTACTATGGCAAACCGTACCAGTGCATACTCTGCTGTACCATATGGCAAACCGTACCAGTGCACACTCTGCTGAACCATATGGCAAACCGTACCAGTACATACTCTGCTGTACTATGGCAAATCGTACCAGTACATACTCTGCTGTACTATGGTAAACCGTACCAGTACATACTATGCTGTACTATGGCAAATCGTACCAGTACATACTCTACTGTACTATGGTAAACCGTACCAGTACATATTATGCTGTACTATGGCAAACCGTACCAGTGCATACTATGCTGTTCTACGGCAATAATCGTTAAATTTTCTGTTGTTTAGATTACCAGAGATTGGCCTCTATGATCTTGTTTAGATTACCAGGGATTGTCCTCTATGATCTTGTTTAGATTGCCAGGGATTGTCCTCTATGATCTTGTTTAGATTACCAGAGATTGGCCTCTATGATCTTGTTTAGATTACCAGAGATTGGCCTGTATGATCTCGGAATTCCTCTCTCGACTGAGCGAGCGAGTAGAGAGCGCAGAAGTTCGAGACTCGCTGAACCTCGCTCTGCTTCATCTTCAACGTCATTATCGTCTTCTGCGCAAGATCAGGGAACAAGAGTCCAGCGTTACCACTGCAGAAAACACTCAACTCTTCAGCACTGGAATGCTACCAACTTTAGGTTTTATCGTCGCTGGCTTCACTTCGACCGAAGAAAACTGGAAAAGAGGGATAGCCTGGAGTTGGGAGGATATGGAAGGAGATGAAGAAGGTTTGCTGGGAATGTGGAGTGTTTTGAAGAGAGGAGATGGTATGGCTCTTGCGGAAATTATAAAGAAAGGTAAAGTGACGTTGTTGAAGGTGATGATTTCATTGAAGGTTTCCAATAACTTTGCGTAATTAATTAATAGTTTAGTTTAATCAATCATTAAATCAATAAGAAGTTAACGTCCGATTCCTCGCCATAAGGCAATGTCAGGGACGTCTCTTGCAGACTCTACACTAAGAGGCGCCAAAGCAGCACACGATAACGACTGAGTACACAGAGACCACAAGAGAAACACATTTGTTTAACATTTAAACAAGAATAATCTCCATGGTGCAAGGAAGGAGTCGCTATATGAGAGATAATGGTGTCATGTAAATGCCGTTTTTGAAGAAATCAAGTTATTTCAAAGCTCGAAATTGTGATGCATTATTATAGTTTTCAGAGAGGAAAATACCTTTTCTTTTATCGAGTCTACTTCATAAAATCGTTAAACGCTGGAGACTTTCATTTTTCGTCTGACATTACTAAAAATCTAAATTGACTGCTAAAAATTATAACTATTAACTGTTAAACGTTAACGTCAGTTTCCTCACTGGAAAACGATGCCAGTGACGGGCGAACCCAGGATTTTAACTCCGCACATACCGAATCGCGTTCGAATATCTTCGTGGCGATGTATATTAAGTGAAGATGAGAATTCTGTTGGCGAGCGCCTAATCTCTAGATATGGTTGCAATATCTTCTAATCTCTACTCTAGTTAAACTGGGATTAAGGGGATGATGATGGTGATGATGACGATGATGATGATGATGATGATTATGATGATGATGATGATAATGATGATGACGATGATGATGATGAAGATTACGATGATTTAGATGCGAACTGTATCGAGGCCTCTGATTGGTTGGAAAGACGTCCAATCATGTACGCCGTACATTACTCACATCTGACCATTCTTCGTGATCTACTTCATCGGGGAGCGGATCCCAATACCATTTCAACAGGTAACTCTACTGATTCAAATTATAATTCCATGATAACATTTGATGAAATAAAGTAAAAAATGTTAATGAAAACGTCAGTTTCCTCACTCGAAAGCGATGTCAGTGACGGGAGAGCCCAGGAATTGAATCACCCACATACTGATGCGGGGACTTGTATCTTACCGACATCGCCACTTGTTTCAGCGTTCCATAAGTGATATATTAATCGTGATTTAATCATTTTACTGCTTATTTGTTATTCTTTTATATTTATTTATTTTTATTTAACTTTACTGCGTTACATATTTTGACCAATTAGATGGCACCACTGCGCTGGCACTAGCCTGTCGTCAAGGTAACAGTGACGTAGTTCAGATACTACTGGATTACGATGCCAGTCCTGACGTCACAGATTCTAAATTTAGAACGGCTTTTCATTGGTCAACTACATGTCACTCAACCGACTGTCTCCGCCTTCTACTAAGCCATCCGAATGGTGATTGGTCCGTACCAGACACTGAAGGTCTAACTCCTCTGATGTGGGCGTGTCGATTAGACCAATTGGAGCATGCCTGGCTGTTGATTGACAGGGACATCACTGCAGGGGGCGGAGCTACGGAAGGATATATTCCAGAGATACTTTGGGAAATGAGGGATGGAGAAGGTCAGACATTTCTTCACTGGTGTGTTCACAGAACAGGACCTCAGGCCTGCCTCAAGGTTTTCTGCTTAAAGATCATTTAAAGTTCTATCATTTATTTTCATGTTATCGTTTATCGATTCGTTTAAACAATATATATGTTTAGATTCATGCTTGATAGATTTTTCTATTTATCAAATGATATTTTTTAAATGATTTTTGAGCAGGCTTTCATGAGGAAGACCAAGGTTATATTGAAAGATCAAGCAGGCAGAACTGTCCTCCACAAAGCCGCTGCTCTGGGTTAGATGAATCATATGATTGATTGATTGATTGGTTGATTGATGGATTGATTTATCGATTGATTGATTAATCGTTATGGATTGAGTGAGTGAGTGAGTGAGTGAGTCAGTCAGTCAGTTAGTCAGTCAGCCAGTCAGTTAGTCAGTCATTCAGTCAATCAATCAATCCATCTAGAAATCGATATATTAGTTAAGTAATTAATTGATAATCGACTGCTGAATTAATTTATTATTTACCAGTCAACCACTTTTTATCATCAATCAATCAATTCAGCGAGTAATCGTAATATTCTCTCAGGCTCCCTGCAGGCTGTGCAGATTATTTTGGAGGGGGTGTCTGGGGGCGAGGGCCCTCCTGGTCTGATAGACACAAGAGATAACGTGGGGAGCACACCATTGATCATTGCTAGCTCTAGAGGTCACGGCGAGGTCATCAACCTACTGATCAGCAGTGGAGGTCGGAGTTCAGCTCTCATTCTAATTTCTCTCCAGATTTAACGTTCATTTCTTCGTACGTGAGAGATTTCTGAAACATTTAATCAACTAATGTCTGGAGTTCTTGTAATTCTTTTAGGATTTTTCACGCTAGAACCTATAGTGGACATTTTCATATTAAATATATTTCTCTGAACATTTTTTGATTACAAGTTAAATATCTTTAATTTTTAAGCTTCTATGTAATTTAATCAATGTCATATCTAAGTTTGTACTTTATCGCAAAGAACTCCTAAAATGCTTGTTTAGTTTCACTATAAACAATTATATCACTGAATTTATAAATCAACTTTGTCGCAAAACGTTTTCAACAGACAATCAGCAAATTTTAATAGTGCATTGTGTTTACACAGATATTCGCTTAGGAACCTAAGTGAATCAATAGGATTCACTTAGGTTCCTAGCTTAGATTCACTAGTGATTTACTGAACGATTAATTGATTGATTTGCTTGGTTGATTGATTTATAGATTGGTTGATTCATTCATGGATTACATCGGTTGATCGATTAACTCATTGATTGACTGATCAATTGATTGGTTGATTGGTTGATGGATTGGTTCATTGATTGATTAATTGATTGTCAATTTGATTGACCCACTGATTTATTGATTGATTGATAGCTGATCTGAGTGTCATGGATGACGGTGGCTACACGGCTTGGGACCACGCTAGAGAGAGAAGACTTCAGTATTGCATGCTCATCATCGCCTCCCACCTGACTGAAGGGGTGGTCTCCACCCTTCCCCACCCTCCGCTCACCCCCTCGACCACCCCGCGCAGGATACACCGCTCTTCCCTCCCTGGAACACCCCGCCAAGACCTGCAGAACACTTCAACCACGAGGAGACGCTCCAGTGGCCGTCAGGACTCTGAGGAAGGCAGTCAGTTGTCAGCTCTAGGTCCAGCGTCGTCATCAAAGGAGCCACGGGATCAGCTGATGAGATCAGTGTGGAAGAGTGGAAGAAGCGAAGAGAGACAAGAGAGGAATGAAGGAGAGAAGAAGAGAGAAGAGAGGAAGAGAGAAGAGAGGAAAGAAGATAAGAGGAAAGAAGAAGAGAGGAAGAGAGAAGAGAAGAAAGAAGAAGAGAGGGTGTTGAGCTGCGAGGTGTCTGGCAGGAGAGATGTGAGGGGGTGGAATAGATCTGTGATGTCAGGTGTTGCTATTGTTTCATCTCAATAAACTATCAGATCTTAGCATGCACTAGTCATTCTCATTCAGTAGAGCTTATCATGCGACAGATCGTCTCACTGAGTAGATTTTAAATTTAATAGGCCTTCGTATTACGTGGACATTCTCAATTACTGGTTCTATTTCTTCGTTTAATACTCTCTATCATCATAGTTGTCAGCCACATTGTGTTTTGCTTGTTTAGGTGATAATGGCGTGACGTCATCAAAACATAACGACGTCAATGCTGATGCTGGAACAGAGTTTGACGAGAAATACGACGATGGAGACAAGAACGTAGGTGTTGAGCAAACTAATTATCACTATAGCAACCGTCACCATAGCGACCGACATCTTAGAGACCATCACCATAGCAACCGCCACCTTAGTGACCGTCACCGTAGCGACCGTCACCATAGAATTAGCGGTAAGGAAGCTTCGTTGATGGATAGCTATGAAGAAGCAAAGGGAACACTTGAGGAGGAACGGCAACCATCCAGTAAAGAGCAAGATGAAGGTGGATATATTAACGATGATGCAATTCAGGAAGGAGATTGGAGGAATAGAAATGGGCAGATGGAATATGGAGGAGGCACTGGTAGGAAGCGTAGCGTGCTGAAGAGACGAGAGAGGCTGGAACATCAGAGACGAGCTGAGAGAAGATCCACTGCAGGATATCAACAAGATTCTCCTTCTCGCAGCCATGACGGAATCCCTGAACCATATGGAAGTTTTGGTCATCAAAGTAAAATAGTTAAGAGTAGGTATGACAGAAGCCCGGCACCCGTTGACGATTTTGAACTTAATGACCTCAGCGATGACCTTGGTGTTCACGATAAGGCGTCTGACCTTAATGAAACTTACCAAACTGATGAACTTGATGACCTTGAAGAGCAAGCTCTTAAAGACGAATTGTGTGCTTTGCTTGAAAAAGGTAAAAATATTCACTATCGGTTGTTATCTGAGAGTCATAGCTCAGCTGAGGAAAGGGAGGTAGAATACGGCTGTCCAGCAGTCAATGGTCAGTGGAGAGATCATCAAGTGGAAAGGAACCTGGACAAACTGCCACACGATGTCTGCTCTGAACGATATGATGTTATTTTGGATGGAGCTGTAAATAAGGAGAAAGCGATAGAGCTCATGAAACACAACGAGAACGAGGAAGATGATGTGGAAGATGGAAGAGACTTAGTGAAAGTATCGTCGCTGCTTGACTCAAATATTGAAAAGATTCGCAAAGATACTCCACTCAATAGTAAGGGTAGAAGTTGGCAAGGAAAGAAGGATTCTGGACACAATAGAATTGGTGGACAAGGGTTTGATAACAGATCAAGCGAGAAGATCATTGTGGATTCGCTTGAGCTGAGTGAACAGTCAGACCCACGACAAGACGATTCAACGTCTCTACATCAGCGTGATGGTCCAGTCTCATCTGGTTGGCTCCTTCATGGGATTGCTGCTTCACTCAAGAGTCCAGACAAAGATCAGGACTTGAGAGACCGTGAAGAAGGAGAGAAACAGTTCAAAAAGGAAGGAGAGCTGGAGCTCAAATCAGAAACATATCGTACTCTGCCGCGACCACAGAGAAGATTGAGCATTGAGACGAAGAAGATGAAGTCCGCAGCCAACAGGGACTCATCTCAGGAAATTCAGGAATTTGTCCAGACAACAGAACGAGTTGAGCTTGAGGTACCGAGAGATGAGGAAGAGCAAGACGAAGCAGTTCTTAGACATCTCATCAGTCAGGGCTCCCATCAAGTAGTTGCTCATATGGATGACACCACTGGAGATGATTATTTCGATGGATATTGTGAGGGATACGAGACGGCCATTGATAATTCACTCTATGATGAAGATCAACAGTGCAACAACTACAGAAGTCCCAGGCCTAGGCAAGATACTGTCTCCTCCAAAGACACAATCAACAGCAGCGATGAACTTCTGGGGAATTACGTGAAAGAAGATCGAAACAACCTTAACACCCTCATGTCATATACTACTGGTAGTTTGCTACAGTTGCATGCCTCCAGTTCCTCACATATCACAAGGACTGGGGGGCCAGGGTTTGAGGCGAGGAGAAGAGATGATGGCTCTTTGGAGAGGAATAAAGCCATTGAAGAACTGGAGGATTATGATGAAATTCAGCAGCAGATCTCGCCCAGATCTCCAGCAGTTACGGATGGAAATACTCAATTCCAGTCCTTTCCCTACGCGGATAGATCATTGCGGGTTTCACCGCGCAGCCGAATTGGGAAGAGATCTCCAGACACTGGGCTCAGTTCTCACTCCGCAATCCACTCACCTGGACTTGAGGAATATAAGGGGACAAGGAATACGACGAGATCTAGAGATGCACCTCACAACGATCAGAAATACAAAAGACATCATCAAACTGCTGATGCCGTATTAAGTCATTCAGATGTTCAAGATACCTCTTCCCGGAGAAATCCTGGAAGTAGGAATCAGCTGGGACTGAACCATAGCAGAGATAAAGTCCCGCATACCATGGAATCGGAGAAATCATATCAGCGACCTTTGAACTCAGAGGAGCAAGCAACTTACCCGACCTACACGAGAATCTTAAAGACTAAAGACATCTCGATATCTCACAGACCCTCACAAATAGTCTCCTCAAAACCTTCGTCAACTTTTAGTCCATCCACTCTCTCAAATCCGTACACCAGAAGTGGATCGCTGAGAGATTCAAGAACAAACGTTCAACCTCCAGAAGAACTTGAGAAAGGATCAAAGAGCTCCAGCCGTGCATCTATTCCACAGATTAACCCTAGGTCTTCCAGACTCAACGCTCCACCCAGCGACGAGCTAAACCACAAATCTTCTATCTCTACCTGCACCGATGAGACATCAACAAGCGCTTCAGATTCTAGACGCACTTCATCATCAGCTCAAATTACTTCGACTAATCTACACGTGTCTGTTGGTAGTTTTACAGCTAATCGCAAGAGTTCCAGGTCTCCAAGAACTTCAAATAAAGCGGCATCTCCTCGAGGTTCAATCTCGCCCATACTCCACCCTGCCACACGGCAGGACCTTCAGGACTCAGGGCAACTAGAGCGAGAGCCACTGAGGGCTATACGAGGGGGCAGAGCTTGCAGGACCACGCCTACTGCTGATGGACGAGCCGCCATAGCACAAAAGAGTGGGCGGAGTTCTGGAGTTGAGATCGATTGATATCTTTAGAGGTTTGTATGAATTACACATATATATTTTCACCGGATTCGTTAATATATCACAATTTATTAATTTAATATGACTGCCAATGAGGTGATAAAATAACTGATTGATTGAATGCTCGAATTATTGTATAATTTCAGACAGGTTCGTAGGCGTGGCTAAGACTCGCCAGTGGGCGGGATTCTAGCGGTGAAGGGGAGGAGCTTGGAGAAGAACTGACTGGTCCAGGGCATTCAACAAACCTTAGAGCCGCTCTGGAAGACTGAACATAACTAAACTACTTTAAGCTGCAGCTCTGTGCAGTAACTTTTCTGTCTAATATGAATGAATCATACGACAATCTTGTACTGAAATTACGTGTAATCAATCATAATAATAATAATAATAATAATAATAATAATAAACATCATCATCATCATCAGCCCTTAAATCCCGGTTTAACTAGGGTCGGGATACGAGTAGACTGTCTCAAATCCTCTCTTCCCTACATCATATCATCAGTCAATCCCTTACTTGAGACGTGCAATCAATCGAGCCGCTAAATGAGCAAAAGAAGACTGGATGTACGTGTAAAAGTAAAAGGAGATTGTTAGCGTCAGTTTCATCTCCTCAAAGCGATGTCAGTAACGGAAGTGCTCATAAGTTGAACTCAAAATTACTGATCCGAAGTCGGATGTCTTACCGCGGTTTACATGAAGAGAATAAGAGATTTATGAGTCAAAACAAATTCTCGCAAGATACTGCTTTGGAATTAGTTGCTGAATAAAAACTAAAGTCAAATGTTCTGATAATAAACTGACAGTAAACGTTTATCATGTTATTAAGATACTAAAAGTAGCTTAATATTTTATAATAATAAACTTTAAATTGTTGTAACAATTCGACAAGATGATAAGGAGAGATATACATGTAGATCAGCTGGACGTTTAGATGTTAGCTGCAATACTGACATTCATCTGCTATGGAGAAATAGGCCTATATTACAAAGCTACAGGCAACATCTACAATACAATTTATAGGCACTGTGCCTAAATATTGGTGTTACTGGCACCATGTCTATAGTACAATGTCTTAGGCACTGTGCCTAAATATAGTGCTACAGGCACCATTTCTATAGTACAATGTTTTAGGCACTGTGCCTAAATATAGTGCAACAGGCACCATGTCTATAGTACAATGTTTTAGGCACTGTGCCTAAATATAGTGCTACAGGCACCATGTCTATAGTACAATGTTTTAGGCACTGTGCCTAAATATAGTGCTACAGGCACCATGTCTATAGTACAATGTTTTAGGCACTGTGCCTAAATATATTGTTACTGGCGCAATGCATACAATACAATTCTACTGGCATAACGAATTCAATATAATACAAAGACATCAGCTGATATTAGAAGCGATTGCTACAAGAAGCTGAACCAATATTAGCATCAGCTTAACAAGGACGACGTGAAAGCTGACCAGGCATAGTGTCGAATCTGTACCTCAAGGCTATCAGGAAATCGCGCTATCCTATCAGCCAACAAATACAATCAGCCAGCGTCTGATGATCTGAAGATGAATTCTCAATCAATCAATCAATAACACATATTGCGCCATACTCTTTCAAGTTCTCGTAAATTATCAATGTCAATACTTGAAAATCTAAGATCCAATATTGAATTAAATAAGAACATCAAGACTATTATCCTATCATTTACAAGTCGACTACTAAAGACAAATCCACAATATAGAACAACTAGATTAGTGTCGTAAGCACATCAGCAATGAGTCAGCCCGGTATATTTCATTCTCGTCTCCTCAGATCTCGATTCGTTAAGGTTCGTCTATTTACTATAGTGCTCTATGTTGTCATTGCTGACTGTGGGACTCTAATCGTTGTTGTTGTTGTTGTTGTTGTTGTTACTAGCTGCTAGCAGAAGAGTAAACAGGTTTGTTTTCTCAGGGAATGACGCGCCTGCTCAGTCGAATTTAGTCGAAACTGGGAAGGCATAGGGGGCCCACCTCGTCATAAGCAGAATCCCCCCGAGAATAATTATTACAATCAATTACAATCATTATTACAATCAATTACAATCATTATTACAATCATTATTACAATCATTATTTCAATCAATTGCAATCATTATTACAATCAATTACAATCATTATTAAAATCAATTACAATCATTATTAAAATCAATTACAATCATTATTACAATCAATTGCAATCATTATTACAATCAATTACAATCATTATTACAATCAATTACAATCAATTACAATCATTGCTACAATCAGTTATATTACAATTTTTCTTGCTAGTTTCGTATCCATGAAATACTAATACTCGTGGTAACTAATTCTACAATAGATAATTAATTAGATGAATTAACTAGAGTTGATTTTGTTCTATGATACGTCAATCCTAACAATGAGATGTGAGTTCGGTAAGGTCACTGAGTGCTTGTCTGTCAGCGGCACTCTTCTATAACCTAATCAATCAATCAATCAATCAATTAATTAATCACAAATAAATACCATGTAATCAATTAATCAGTATTTTAATCCAGTCAAAATTCTACTAGATGTACAAAGATTCAACAGGCAGGACTAACTGTTTGATTTACTGATTGATTGGATTCTTAATTATTGATTGAATAATTGACTTACTGTTTGATTGATTGATAATTGATTGATTCATTTATTCATTGACTGACTGATTGATTGATTTACTGATTGATTGATTAACTGATTAATTGATAGATTAATTGACAAACTGATTGATTGAATAAATGACTTAATGATTGATTGATTAATTGAATGACTGCTTGATTGACGTAGTGAATAAACAGATCAATGGACAAACCATGCTGCATGCTGGTGTAGGGTAGGATGAATTGATTGATTGATTGACTGACTGATTGATTGACTGATTGATTGATTGATTAATTGATTGATTGATTGATTGATTGACTAACCATGCTGCATGCTGGTGTATGGTAACGTGAATTGACCGACGATTGTTTTGGTGCAGACAGCAAAAGTGACGAAAGCCAAGTCAGGCACGTGGATCTTTAGCACCAGCACTTCATCCCATGTCGGGTTAAATCCTGTAACAGCATTTACTCTTCAATCAATCAATCCTATAGAAGCCTTTGTTAGATTATGTTATCTTAAATATTTCTTGCCGTCTATATAATCAATTTTACTTCAATAAATTAATCTTTGAGTTACTACATAAAATACAGAAATAAAAGAACAGGGCATAAAAGAACAGAACATAAGAGAACAGGGTAAAAGGAAAGAGGGCACAACGTCGTACCGTTATTTTTGGCGGGTTTAGTATGAACGGATTGAACGTCTGCCTCAACACCAGCCACTTTAACATAGACTTGATAGGCGCGCTCTGACCTCACCGCTTTGTCTGTCTTATAGGGTAACTGATGTCCTCCTATCACCTGTCAATCAATCAACCAATCAATCACTCAATCAATTAATCAATCACCCAATCAACCAATCAGTCAGTCAACCTCTCAACCAATCAATCAATCAATCAATCAGTCATCAAATCAATCAATCAATCAATTATCCAACCATGTCAATCAAACAATATAACAATCAAGCAATAAATCAATTTATCAATCAATCATTCTATCAGTCAATTTATCTATCAGTCAAGTAATAAATCATTAAATTTATGCTTAAGTGGCAAGGTATCAAAACGTTTACCAAAGAGCAGCTTAGTGTAGTTATATTAATTGAAGAACTCTTTGAATGGTCTCTGGACATATTCTAGTGGATGTAGTAGAACCTCAACTTTTACACATAGTCTGTAGTTTGAACTGATTGATTGATTTATCGATTGATTGATAAATTAATTGAATGAGTGAGTGAGTGAGTAATTGAGTCAATGAGCCAGTGATTGATTAATACGTTAATTGGTTAATCGATTGATTGATTGATCGATAGATTAATTTTATGAGTGAGTGAGTAATTGAGTCAATGAGTCAGAGATTGATTGATTGATTGATGGACTTACCCTAACGGATAGGGTCTGATATTTGGTGAAGGGACCCCTGGGGTCGAATGTTGAATTCTCTGCAACAGCAATCAATGTCCATAAAGCACAGAATCGTTTTCAGCGTAACCATTTAAGCTTGTAGTAGTTTAAACAGATAAAAGTTTAAAGATGCAATAATTTCAAAATGTATTAAAAGTACGATTTTAAAGATTTACATGTAATTTATGTAATTTAAACAATACATAGTTACCATGTAATAGTTGAAACAGGTTAATTGTTGAAGCATGCAATAGTTTAATTATAAATAATAATTCATGTAACTGTCTAAACACGTGTAGAATTATCCCCCACCATCTCTCATGAACCTAGGCTTGAGCACGTAGCCACCCCCCCCGTTGATCTGGAACAAGCCTTGATTCAGCTGCATCTCCCTGCATGCCGTCTGGTAGTTCAGAGCCACTGTAGATCAATCAATAAATCAATCAATCAATTAGTCGATCAGTCAATCATTCAATCAATCAGTTGATCAATCGATCGATCAATCAATCAATCAATCAGCCTGTAGGTCAGTCGATCAGTCAATCAACCAATCAATCAATCAGTCGATCAACCAGTCAATCCATCAACCAGTCAATTCATCAACCAGTCAATCACTCGATCAATCAGTCGATCAGTCGATCAATCATTCAATCAATCAATCGATCGATCATTCAATCAGTTTATTAGTCTTTAAATCAAGATAGGGTATTGGCTCGATGATATTTTCACTATCAAATCTTCCTTAGCTCCAGTCAGTTATGAGAAGAGGAAGAAAAACTACCTGAGATTAACTACCTTTAAACTACCTCACCTAGCTGACATCCCACGTTCCACAGGGTGACAGGGTTGTAATTGCTCGAGTCAATCCTCGCTCCAGCAGGGTAGATCCTGCTCAACTGTTTCCGGTTGTACTCCAGGAGATCCCTGCAATCCGTCTTGCTGAACCTGAGAGCCTTCGCCTCTCCAAACGACGACATCTCGAAGTATTTACCTGAGACATCCATCATGATATCTAGCAGCATTAGAGCCAAAGCTATGTCCATCGTGATATCTAGCACTATTAGAAACAAGGCTATGTCCATCGTGATATTTAGCACCATTAGAGCCATGTCTATATCCATCGTGATATCTAGCACCATTAGAGCCATGTCTATATCCATCGTGATATCTACCACCATTAGAGCCATGTCTATATCCATCGTGATATCTACCACCATTAGAGCCATGTCTATATCCATCGTGATATCTACCACCATTAGAGCCATGTCTATATCCATCGTGATATCTAGCACCATTAGAGCCATGTCTATATCCATCGTGATATCTAGCACCATTAGAGCCATGTCTATATCCATCGTGATATATACCACCATTAGAGCCATGTCTATATCCATCGTGATATCTAGCACCATTAGAGCCATGTCTATATCCATCGTGATATCTAGCACCATTAGAACCATGTCTATATCCATCGTGATATCTAGCACCATTAGAGCCATGTCTATATCCATCGTGATATATACCACCATTAGAGCCATGTCTATATCCATCGTGATATCTAGCACCATTAGAGCCATGTCTATATCCATCGTGATATCTAGCACCATTAGAACCATGTCTATATCCATCGTGATATCTAGCACTCTTATATGGATTAGAGGTAAGTCTGCATATATCAAGAAAAGCAGCAGTCCTACAAAATCTGCTGAAAATAATATGAGATTTTATCAATTGGAAAATAAAATTAAATCATATGTGAATCCTTTGTTTCTTATTTAATAAATAGCTTGATTGATTGATTGATTGATCGATTGACGGATTGATTGAATGACTGGTTGCTTGATTAATTTATTGATTGACTGATTGATTGACTGATTGACTGATTGACTGATTGATATATTGACTGCCAGATTGACTGATTGACTGATTGACTGATTGATTGATTGACTGCTTGATTTATTGATTGATTGATTGATTTCTCCACGCACTGTGCTGTCTGCTGTGCTCGAAGCCCTTGAAGTGGGTGGCTTGACAGTAGATGACGAGGTCAGAGAGCTCTTGAGCTATCTTGGGCACTTTCTCTTTGACTGGTTTCTGCCTGATGTTCTCCATGCTGGTCCAGAGATTCTTCAGCTTAGACTTCTTCATGCTCTTGTGCTCCTCCGTGCTCGGCAAGTCGTCGTCGTCCATAATGTCATCGGATATCACTGAGATCAAGTCCTCGTCCTTGATCTGGATCGGTATAATGGAACAGATTAGATAGTACCTGACATTGCCTTACGGGGAGGAACCGGACGTTAAATTCTGATTGACTGATTGATTGATTGAGTTCTATACAGAGCTGTAGTAAGTTTCAAAGGCTCCTTAACAATTACATATTATATATATGAAATCCTAGATATGTTATTTTGTGGAGTACTGCATTTATAACTTTATTTGCTAATCTGCACTTGTGATAGCTTAACTTGTGTGCTTTAAACTGAAATCTGAGCTATTGAGCATGTCGATGGTCAGCTAGGTATGACCATGTCCTCACTGGTGGTCATCTAGGTATGACCATGTCCTCACTGGTGGTCAGCTAGGTAGGACCATGTCCTCACTGGTAGTCAGCTAGGTATGACCATGTCCTCACTGGTAGTCAGCTAGGTATGACCATGTCCTCACTGGTGGCCGTTATGCAGGATATCTGATTATCCTGGAATGCGGGTTCAAATCCTGGGCTCGCCCGACACTGAAATCGCTTTCGAGTGCGGAAACTGACGTTAATACTAGCTTTACCAGCCTTTTACAAGTTAAACAGTGCTGAAGTGATATGCTGAAGTCTAATCAGTACATAATCACTTCAATCACTCGATTGGTTTCTTCCTTTTCATTGAAGTGTTGAAATAGATCGCTGTTTAAGAGTAATTAACTGACGACCTTTTCTGCCTCGAGAGCTTCGAGGTCATACTCGGTGCAGTCATCGTCACTAAAATCATCATCAGGTTCCTCGTCCATAACACCCGGCTTCAGCTTCTTAGCCTTCAATCAATCAATCAATCTCTCAATCAATCAATCAATCTATCTATCAATCAATTAATCAGTCAAACAATCAGACAGTCTATCAATCAATCAATCAGTTAATCAATCAATCAATCAATCTATCTATCCATCTATCAATCAATCAATCAATCAGCCAGTCTATGAGTCTATCAATTAATTTATCCATCTATCAATCTTATCTCTCAATCAATCTATCTATCTAATCTATCAATCAATATATCTCTCGATCTATCAATCAATCAATCAGTTAATCAATCAATCTATCTAGCCATCTATCAATCAATCAATCAATCAATCAGTTAATCAATCAATCCATCAATCAATCAAACAATCAATCAATCAGTTAATCAAGATAGAGAGAGAGAGATAGAGAGTAACAGAGAAGCATGCTTTGACTAATACGAGAGAGAGACAGAGGGTGGTAGAGAAGCATACTTTGATGAGTACGAGAGGAAGACATAGAGAGAGAGAGAGAGAGACAGAGAGGGATAGAGAAGAATACTTTCACGAGTACGAGAGAGACAGAGAGAGAGAGAGAGAGAGAGAGAGAGAGAGAGAGAGAGATAGAGAGAGAAAGAGAGACAGAGATAGACACAGAGAGAGACAAAGAAGCATACTTTAACGAGAACGAAGCCTCTCAGGTCGTCAGGTGACGGAAGTTGGTCCTCGTTATCAGGTATTGGTCGTGTGTAGAGCCTAGCTGTGAGATAGGTTAAGTGATCAATACACTGTGTATTTATGTATTTATGTATTTATGTATTTATGTATTTATGTATTTATGTATTTATGTATTTATGTATTTATGTATTTATGTATTTATGTATTTATGTATTTATGTATTTATGTATTTATGTATTTATGTATTTATGTATTTATGTATTTATGTATTTATGTATTTATGTATTTATGTATTTATGTATTTATGTATTTATGTATTTATGTATTTATGTATTTATGTATGTATGTATTTATGTATTTATGTATTTATGTATTTATGTATTTATATAGTATGTTTATGTATTTATGTATTTATGTATTGTATTTATTTATGTATTTATGTATTTATGTATTTATGTATTTATGTATTTATGTATTTATGTATTTATGTATTTATGTATTTATGTATATTATGTATTTATGTTTATGTATTTATGTATTTATGTATTTATGTATGTATTTATGTATTTATGTATTTATGTATTTATTTATGTATTTATGTTTATGTATTTATGTATTTATGTATATGTATGTATTTATGTATTTATGTATTTATGTATTTATGTATTTATGTATTTATGTATTTATGTATTTATGTATTTATGTATTTATGTATTGTACTGATGTATGTGTTATCAGGTATTGGTCTCGTGTAGAACCTAGCTGGCGATGTCGGTAAGATATTCAACTGCGGATCAGTATGTGCGTGGTTTAAAGCCTGCGCTCGCTCGTCATTGACATCGCTTTCGAGTGAGGAAACTGACGTTAACATTAGCATTATTGTATATATATATATATATATATATATATATATATATATATATATGTATGTATTTATGCATGTAAACACGTGCGTAGCGTGGTGTGAGAGGATACGGCCCAGGATCTTGACGAGATGTTCGGCCATTCGTCTCTGTTGTTCCACACCACAGTGGTTCTCAAACGAGAGGATGACTGGATAACTGATCAATTAATCAATCAATCGATCAGTCGATCAATCGATCAATTGATCAATCAATCGATCAATCAATCGATAAATCGATCAAGAGAAATAGAAATATATGTTTATTTTGACAACAACATCAGTGTAAAGTCGCATAAAACCAAGTGAATAAAAAGAGAAATAAAAGTATGAGCTTACAACAAACATAATCAATGATGCAATTAATTCAAACAAGCCCAATACCATTCAATCGTTCCCTAGTGAGAGCATTGCTCTACCCAGCTAGTCAATCAATAAATCAATTAGTCAATCAATCAATCAATCAATCAATTAATTAATTAATTTCAATCTTTATTTAATTAGTTAATAGACTGTTGAAGAAACTGCTATATTTATCTTAACTCTTGGCTAAATCAGCGGAAGAAAATTACTCCTGCTGTCGACTAACTGTTCTAGATTGCTTGATTGATTGATTGGTTGATTGTTTGATTGATCGATTGGTTGATTGTTTGATTGATCGATTTTTTGATTGATTGATTGAATGGTAGATTAATGTATCGATTGATTAATTGATCGAATGATTGATTGATTGATTGACTGATTGATCGATTGATTGATTGATTGATGTACACACATACTCAGAGACAGCGAATGCGTAGTCTTTGATGGCTCGTATGACGTCTTTGAAGAGAATCTTAGAGGTGAGAGTGTGGCCGTGATAGATAATAGGCTCACTGCCTGGTCCATCCCAGCAATCTACTGCTCAATCAATCAATCAATCAATCTATCAATCGTGATAGATGATCAGCTCACTGCCCGGGCCGTCCCAACAATCTATTGCTCAATCAATCAATCGATCAATAATCAATCCATCGCTTAATCAATAAATCAATCAATTAAATAATCAATTAATTTAATCAATCAATCAGTTAATCAGTCAAAAATCAGTCAAGAAATCAATTAGTTAGTATTCAATTAGTAAGCATTCGAACAAATAATAAATCAATCAATTGATCGATACAGAAATTGACCAAGTAATGAATTGGTTACATCAAATAAATAAATATGTTAATGGGATCCAAAATTAATAATTATTTAATTAAAATTTTTACAAAATGTTTAAGAAGAGAGAAACGCAAAGAGAGACAAGAATTTATACATAGGCCTATCTATTTCATTGACTTATGAATTAATACATAGGTATTTCATTGACTTATGAATTAATACATAGGTATTTCATTGAGATATAAAGAGCTACACATGTGTACATGTATATCTGTGCTTCGTGAGTGTTTATGTGTATGTATGTGTGTATGTGTGTGTATGTATGTGGGTGTTTGTAAGTGTGTGTACATACACTCTACACACTTGCAGCCTCTCTTGAAAGCATTGATATAGGCGTCTACACTGCTCCTGCTTTTTAATTGGTCCTTTGTTAAATACCTACAACCAATCAATCAGCCAATTAATCGATAAATTTATCGATTAATTAAATCCTAAATAAATCCATCTAACGTAAATGTGTCTATGATTGTTAGTATAACTATCAATCAATCAATCAATAAGAATTTAACGTCCGGTTCCTCGCCATACGGCAATATCAGGCACGTCTCTTGCAGACTCTACGCAAACAGGCGCCGAAGCACCACACGAGGACGACTGAGTACACAGAAACCACAAGAGACTGTGTAACTATGTTATGACAGAGTAAACATTTGCGTAAGTTATGTAAAGATGTGCGTATGTCATTAGAGTACTAACGTGTTATGGGATGTGGCTATGAAGTAGTGGCAGAGAGGAAGGCTCATGTCCTGATATATCTTCTTATGTTCTCTACACAGTATAGAATGGTCTTCACTCAGCAGATAGTTAGACAGGCCTGTGACAACAACAGCAACAACATCAATAAGATATATCTTCTCATGTCCAATACACAGTATAGACTAATTGATAGTTTGATTGATTGTTGTTGTATTTGCGCACATCTATTTAAACTTGTGTAGTCGTGTGTGTGGTAGTGTTGATAAATTCATTAATTCAAATGCTTATATTAATTTTGCTTTGTGCATGCCAGTTGAAGCTGTTTTGTGTTTATAAGCACACAGTACAGTGTGTATACAGTACAGTGTGTATACAGTACAGTGTGTATACAGTACAGTGTGTATACAGTACAGTGTGTATACAGTACAGTGTGTATACAGTACAGTATGTATACAGTACAGTGTGTATACAGTACAGTATGTATACAGTACAGTGTGTATACAGTACAGTGTGTATACAGTACAGTATGTATACAGTACAGTGTGTATACAGTACAGTGTGTATACAGTACAGTGTGTATACAGTACAGTGTGTATACAGTACAGTGTGTATACAGTACAGTATGTATACAGTACAGTGTGTATACAGTACAGTATGTATACAGTACAGTGTGTATACAGTACAGTGTGTATACAGTACAGTGTGTATACAGTACAGTATGTATACAGTACAGTGTGTATACAGTACAGTGTGTATACAGTACAGTGTGTATACAGTACAGTGTGTATACAGTACAGTGTGTATACAGTACAGTATGTATACAGTACAGTGTGTACAGTACATGTACAGTGTGTATACAGTACAGTGTGTATACAGTACAGTGTGTATACAGTACAGTATGTATACAGTACAGTGTGTATACAGTACAGTGTGTATACAGTACAGTGTGTATACAGTACAGTGTGTATACAGTACAGTGTGTATACAGTACAGTATGTATACAGTACAGTGTGTATACAGTACAGTGTGTATACAGTACAGTATGTATACAGTACAGTGTGTATACAGTACAGTATGTATACAGTACAGTGTGTATACAGTACAGTGTGTATACAGTACAGTGTGTATACAGCACAGTGTGTATACAGTACAGTAATTTTTGTAGTTACAAGTACTCACATGTTACGCCTATTTTGAAGTCTTTGCACTGCCAAAAGATTAAAGAGCGTATCATTTACAAAACAGCTTCGTTAACCTATAAGTCCATCACCATCCCTGGACAAACTTGTATGTCTCACTTGATTAAAGTGATGCAGCCTGTTATTACTCGGTCTTCTAAGTTGATTACTCTTGTGAGACCTAGCTTACCTTCACACTCTAAGCTATCTAATCGCTCTTTCCAGCATGCTGCACCTCAGATCTGGAATTCTCTTCCATTCAATCTTCGGAAATCTTCATTTGAAGCACATCGGCCTTTGCTTTCCTATGAACAGTTCCATAGGCAGTTGAAGACCTATCTTTTCCATCTTTCTTTTCCATTCAGTGTCCATGAGCAGCGACCTGCGCTTAAACCACATTTTCTTTAATTCCCCTTACTTTGGACTGATTATCTGGATTTTGGAATTTTCACCGTTTTTGGACCTTCTTTTTTCTCGCCGGCTTGATATTGTTTCAATAGTGCTCGATGTTATCATTGATGACTGTAGCACTCTAATTGTTGTTATTGTTATTATAGAATGGTCTTCACTCAACAGATAGTTAGATGGGCCTGTGACAACAACAACAATAACAAGATTTGTCGTCTTATGTTCTCTCCGTAGTATATGTTGTTATGATATTGTTGTTGTGGCTGCTGTATTGTTGCTGGAATTATTGCATTTGATGCTGCATCTATTGTTGTCCTGATCGTTGTTGTTGTGGTTATTGCTGCCATTGTTGTTGTTGTTGTTGTTGCTAGCAGATAAAGAGAAACCTGCTGAGGAAACGTTGTAGAATTTGAGCACTGGCTCACACTGAGCTATGAGCCTCTGAAGCTGCTCCTTATTCAAGTCTTCCTGAGCACAACAAATCAGCTGTTTATATCAAGTCTTCCTGAGCACAACAAATCAGCTGTTTAGTTCAAGTCTTCCTGAGCACAACAAATCAGGTGTTTATTTCAAGTCTTCCTGAGCACAACAAATCAGCTGTTTAGTTCAAGTCTTCCTAAGCACAACAAATCAGCTGTTTATGCCAAGTTTCCAAGCAGAGTAGATAAAGGGTGTTTATTTCAACTTTTAAAGCAAAGTAATTTAGGCTTTCATTTCAAATTTTACTCAGCACAAAAATGCATGTGTTTATTTCAACTCCGACACAATAATTCAGGTGTTCATTTGAATTCTTCTCTATAGAATGAAGAATGTCTAAACATAGGGATGACTTCATTAAGTTTCAAATGACAGAACCTAAGGGAACCCTCATGGGTTCGAATCCCAGCCGCGGTGATCTGAGAATAAAATCTCGGACATTCACTGGACTGGTTATACGGAATATGGACTAAATTTCTTAACGGTTTAAACATGTGGCATTAAAAGTGATAGATATCAGCATAGTTGATCATTTCACTATAATGCGTGTTTACTTTTTCCTAAGCACAATAATTCAGGTGTTCATTTGAATTCTTCCTAAGCACAGTAATTCAGGTGTTTATTTCAACTCAGCGGTTCAACCTTCTAATGATCGCGTGATGAGTATTATTAACGTTACCTTCTGATCAGACTTGAGGAACTTTTGAAAGGCGGCTGGACGGAGTGCTCTGTCGTTGGCGCTCTTGTCGGGTAGCCTTTCAAATATGAGGTCAACGTGGCTAGGAATGGCTGCCTGCTTGAACAGCTGAAGGAACTGATCAAATGTTATCTTACCGTTGACTGTCTTATCTCCTGAAGACTTCGTTGTGGCCTGAAAATAATGGTGTTAAATAATAGAATTTATATCATTTCTCTATCGATCATCATAAATATATAATCATCTATAAATCAAAAAATCTATCTATCAAGTTACGAGTCTCATAGATTTTAGGAGAGTTGACTCTCTCGATATCATCCACAGATGGAGGTGCAGCACAGAAAGAAAATTTAGAGATAGTCAAATGAAAAAGTTATTTCAGGAGATTTTACTGAGCTTAATATACGAGTATTATTGTTACAACAATTTTCAATGCCTACAAGTTTAGCTTCAGAGGTATTAATGTCGTTTGGTGGAATTAAGAGGTAATTGTTGTCGGTAAACTTTGCCATGTCGTTTTGAGACAAGTCTTAGGTCCGAGGCAGTAATAGAGAAAAACGTCGGATCAACAGGTCCTTTGTGTGACACTAACATAAATATTTACTAGTGAGGATGATATGCCATCAAATTTAATGCAGTGCCTGCGCCCCGAAATGAAATCAACAAGCCAGTTAAATATGCAATCAGGTATTTCAAGAACAGAATACTTCTCCATTAGAGTAGAGAACTTAATTGTATCAAATGCCTTACTAAAATCAAGCAAAATAACTCTCCCAAAGTCGTTATTAGTAAGAATTACAGATATTTTATGATCAGAGCACTTGCTGTAGAGGCAGTTGGACAGAATGTGAACTGATCTTCAAAATAAAGAGCGATGGTGAACGATGGTGAAGGTGGATGGAATGATGATGAACGTGGCAGGTTAGACGTGCATTGAGATAATCACACGAGATAAACATACGTCGAATTAGTAAAACTTTAACAGCCCAACCTTCTGTATACACTAGACATTGTCTAAACATATTCACTTCAGACTTCAATGGGAAAAATTTAGACATTAAACTCTACATGTATAATATAGTGAAAAGAAATGTTCATCCAAGATGATCTCTATCACATTTACTAAATGCAAATGAACAACAATCCGCAATTAAATGCAACGGGGTGTTTATTAATTTAATTTCAATTGATACGTATGAATAACTCTCTGCCGCAGACCCAGACATTCATTCAGACCTGAATCGTTGAGGTTACAGAGAACAGGAAAAGATGAAGAGAAGAGGAAGAGATTGAGACCTTGAAGACGACTTGCATGTAGAGGTGGTCCACCGGCCTCTCTATCTTACTGAGCACATTCAGAGCGTCCTCAAAGCCTAAATTCCTTCTCCCATCCAACTCCTCGTTCTCTTGCTTCAGCAGCGCCTTCAGCCAGCTGACACAACGACGATGATGTTACTGGTCAAGAAATTAGAGCTTTCATATGCAAAATAGTCAGCATGTTATAAAGGTATTTTTTCATTTTAGTACATGTTTTTCAGATCGTTTGGGATGAATCGATTTGTAGTGACATGTGATGAGGGGACGTCCCTGACATCATCCTTGTATAAGGAAACGAACATTAAACCTTTATTATTATTATTATTATTATTTAATGATTAGTATGTGCGGGGTTCAAATCCTGGGCTCACCCGTCACTGACATCGCTTTCGAGTGAGGAAACTGACGTTAACATTACCAACTTTAATTAACTTAATTATAAATTATTAATTATTAATTAATAATTATTAATTATTAATTAATAATTATCACGATTGAAGGATCAGCTAGTGGGATGGCATGCGATTAACGTCAAGGTCAGAAGCATATGGTTTCTCTTTAACACGATTAAACACACTCGAGCTACCGTCTCAACAGCAATTGAGCCGCAAAT
This sequence comes from Enchytraeus crypticus, assembly GCA_905160935.1. Lineage (NCBI taxonomy): Eukaryota > Metazoa > Annelida > Clitellata > Enchytraeida > Enchytraeidae > Enchytraeus > Enchytraeus crypticus. Next base: position 172,875 of record CAJHZI010000625.1, read on the forward strand.
CAATGAATTCAATTCAAACCACTGTATAAGTTTTTCGCGTAGCACATGCTGTAGCAAAGTTCATGCACTTGTGCAAGTATACATGTATAATACGCGCATAAATTTATTGTATATTTAAGACAAAGATTAAGGTGTGCAAGTTAAAAGCGTTTATGATTTGTTTGAACTTGACGTGAAAGCTTCGCACGACGTGGGCTGAATTATACAGTCAAATGTCGCATATAAGATCAGAGGCTGTATAACATGAATGTACCACTTGAAGCTTAGACCACTGCCTGGGCTAGCTGTGTAAATATTAGCTGTAATGAGCCTACAGGCTAACCCTATGTAATCACAAATTGACTGTTAACAGGTCCATAACTATAATAACCTAAGTAATAAATGTTTAATGCCTGCTAAGTCTAATCAATCAATCAATCAGTCAATCAATCAGTCAATCAATCAATCAATTAATCAATAAATTAAATGGTCAAACAATCAATCATCAATCAGTCAATCAAGCAATCACACAAGCAATCAATCAATCATTTACCTTTAAAGAGACGGCACAAAGCACAATAGGGTCAATCTAATCTTTCTAAAATATAACAAATAATTTAGTTCTAATCATTATTGTGTTAATCAGACGCCTCATTAATGATGATTACTGATTGGTTTTTGTGTCATTGTATGTGAGCTCCAAATGTGCTTTATTCTATACATACTATACAGTATATATATATATATATATATATATATATATATATATATATATATATATATATATATATATACTATACTCTGTATGTTTGAGATACAACAGGTCTAACTCTTATTACTAGGACTTTTTCATTTAAATTGTTTGCACATAATTCTATTGCTTCAGTTTCTTACAGCGCAGTTGTATCAGTCAACAAGTTTGTGGCGTCGTTTTTGTTGAACTAAAAACCAATACGTGATAAAAACGAGACAAATACTCAGCGTGTTTCACCCCTCCCCCTCCTGTCTAGCACATTCTATGACCTTAGTGAACTCTGGTCGACTTCAAACTACGAATGGAATTTAAACTTTAATACACAGCTCGTGTATGAAAAACTCTATAACAATTAATCGATTCGAGATCAATCAATCAATAAATCAATAACCGTTTCCACACAGATTTGATCTCAGGCAGCTAAACTTCCCTGACAATATATCCCTATATGAGTCACCTCTCCCCTTCTAACTCCCCTCTCACCCCCCTCCCCCTCTGAGTAAAATATGTGTGTTTTAATTCCATAAGGTCAAAGTCTCGTGAGTCTAAACTAGTCTTACGTCTGAGTTTATACAATAACCTTCCTAATAGGGCATTAATTAATTAATTACTTAATTAGTGAATTAATTAATTAATTAATAGACTGATTGATTAATTAATTAATTAATTAATGTTGAGTTAAGAGGAGAGGAAAGGTTTTAACAGTTTATATTAATCGTTGAATAAAACGCTTCATACACCAGTCTGTTTGAAAATCAATCAATCAATTAAATAATAAATCAATCATTCAATCAGTCTGCTTGAAGATCAATCAATCAAATTATCAATCAATCAATTATTCAATCAGCTGCTCAGTAAATCAACTAATGTTTATAAATCACTCGCAGTTATCGTCAGGTCTATTCTCAAAGGATACTCTCTTACTACGTCATCTGTGACGTCACCAACCACCTGCCGCAGGATGCCCAACCATTGGTCGCGACTGTCACGTGACTCAGAGATGAGCACCGCTGATTGGTTGTTGCAGGTAGTGGCGAGCAGGCAGCAGCCAGTCTGATTCAACAACAAAAGCAACAGGAACTGTCGATCATGACAACATCGCAGTTATAGAAGTTCTCATTTTAAAAGCTTCCACCCATTTTCTTAGATTAGATTCAATGTTGCTCGATATTGTCATTGACAGTATAATACTCTAATTGACATTGGCTTGAGCCAGTGGCGACGTCGGTAAGATACTCGACCGCGGTTCAGTATGTGCGGGGTTCAAATCCTGGGCTCGCCCGTCACTGTCAGCACTTTCGACTGAGAAAACTGACATTAGCATTAGCCTCGCCTTACCTAACATTGTTATGTTGTTGCTGTTGTAAAGAAACAATAAAGCAAAATTAATTCACTTAAAATACCGTTAGCGAGAGTTGATCTTAGACTGCCATACATTAACGTAGGTATGTTTATTGTATCTAACATCAAAATCAGAAGCATGAAGATTCTCAAGCCAGCTTATCTCGGCTACTAAATATTTATGAAGTCTAAAGCAACAAATCTGTGCATAATTTGAATTGCTAACATAAGAGAAGTTATGAATCTTGATAAAAAGGTGTTCATACGCTCATTTAACATCGCATAATTATGAATTAATAAATTTATCAAATATGGTAGATTGTTAAATTGGGTCGACACACTCGAGCTACCGTCGCTAAGACTTGGGTTACTTTGCTCTGCACCTTACATGATTCCACAGATCTTATTTGCGATATAAGAGCATTGATGGGTAGGTTGTAGTGTGCTTAACGTCAAGGTTCAGATGAACAAGGCTTATATTCAAAACGATTCAACACGCTCGAGCTACCGTCACAAAGATTAATGTAACAGTAAATTACTGGTAGTTAAAAGCTAAACTAGAAATTTTACAGTTCCTTATTAGCAGGGCAGATTGGAGCTATACGTTGATCATTGCTCTATATAATTAAACATATTTTAAAAACGACAAATAATGGTGTTTTATTACTTACATCAATTCTCACTCGTCGCAGACTTCTCTCAACAGAGGGCTCCAGTTTATCCGTCACACTCACCACGTCTGAAAGCTTGAACTCCCCTCCTGCACAATAATTGATTGATTGATTGATTGACTGATTGATGATTGATTGATTGATTGATTGATTGACTGATTAATAAATCGATCGACCGACTGAATGACTGAATGACTAACAGATTGACTGATCCGACTGATTGACTGAATGATTGATTGATCGACTGACTTACTGACTGATTGATTGATTAATTGATTGATTTATCCATTCGCTTATTCATTCTCTCTCTCGATAATGAACTTGCACATTTCTATCAATTAATAACTCACTCACGCACTAACTCACTCATTCACTCATTCACTCAACCACTCAATCACTCACTCACTCACTCAATCAATCAATCAATCAATCACTCACTCAATCACTCACTCACTCAATCAATCAATCACTCAATCAATCAATCAGTCACTAGCTGTTTAACGTCCAGTTTCTCGTATAAAGCAGACATGAGGACGAGTGATACCTTTCATCCCACTGGAGGCCTTGCCGCCCAGCTCTGCTATCTGCAGTGAGCCACTGTCGAGTAGGAACCGTCCCTGATCATCGGTAATCTTGTGCAGGCCGGGGGTCGAGCCCCCCAACAATTCTCCAAAATCATAATCTACAACAGCAGTCAATACATTGTCACGAACTCTCTCGTGCTAGGTAGGTCTAGGTCTTCCTCACTCAGTTCGGTGCCTCGTTCACTGAGAGAGAATCAAACAAATAAAATTTAACGTCTGTTTTGCAGAGAGCAGAGACTCTGAGAGGTCAGGGTGAGATTTGAAGCAGTGGCTTCCTATGTGTCGGGCAAATAGGCTACGAGGTTGACCACACAGCTGCACTGAGCTAGACATGAGCTATGATAGAGAGCATAGCATCGATCACATACATCAATCGATCAATCACATCGATCAATCAATCAAGCGATCAATCAATAAATCGCTCAATCAATCAATCACATCGATCAATCGATCAATCAATCCATCAATCAATCAATCACATTCATCAATCGATCAATCAATCCATCAATCAATTAATCAATCACATCGATCAATCAATCCATCAATCAATCAATCAATCACATTGATCAATCGATCAATCGATCAATCAATCCATCAATCAATTAATCAATCACATCGATCAATCGATCAATCGCTCAATCGATCAATCAATCCATCAATCAATTAATCAATCACATCGATCAATCGATCAATCGCTCAATCGATCAATCGATCAATCAATCCATCAATCAATTAATCAATCACATCGATCAATCGATCAATCGCTCAATCGATCAATCGATCAATCAATCCATCAATCAATTAATCAATAACATCGATCAATCGATCAATCGCTCAATCGATCAATCGATCAATCGATCAATCAATCCATCAATCAATTAATCAATCACATCGATCAATCGATCAATCGCTCAATCGATCAATCGATCAATCAATCCATCAATCAATTAATCAATCACATCGATCAATCGATCAATCGCTCAATGGAATATTCCGATACACATCGACGAGTGAGATGAGCCACAGCTAATAGCTGAGTTAGGGTTAAAAGATAACAACAACAACAACATCAGATCTGTTGCCAAATAGATTCTGGCGCCCATCAGTGATGGCATTGGTATTAGTATGAGACAATCCCGTAATAACGCTTTGTCTTATCTAACATGCACTATAATAACAGATAACACTTTATCTTATCATCCATCACACACCGGCTGGAGCCAGTGGCGAAGTCAGTAAGGTACTCGACCGCGGATCAGTACGTGCGGGGTACAAATCCTGGGCTCGCCCGTAACCGACATGGCTTTCGAGTAAGGAAACTGACGTTAACCTTAGCTTTACCAGCTTTTTATCTAACATGCACTGTGATAAAGCTTTACCTTATCTGACAATCACTCATATCATATCTTAGAATACTTTATCTAACATGTTGCGAAATATGTTATCTTACTTGTTATTTACTATGATCCACAGCATGTTATTTAACGCGTTATCAGGCATGTTATTTAAAACCTTATCTGGAATATTATAAATAACATTCCAGATAACATACGTTATCAGGCATGTTATTTAAAACCTTATCTGGAATATTATAAATAACATTCCAGATAACATACGTTGTCAGGCATGTTATTTAAAACCTTATCTGGAATACTATAAATAACATTCCAGATAACATACGTTATCTGGTATGCTATTTAACATGGTATCTGACATGGATCTTGGACTTGCACTGTTTTGATCTCGCTTTCTCTGGTGGTCTCTGCGTACTCAGTCGTCATCGTGTGGTGCTTTGACGCCTGTTTGTGTAGAGTCTGCAAGAGACGTCCCTGACATTGCCTGGTGGCGAGGAACCGGACGTTAAATTCTTACCGATTAATTATTAGAACTTAAAATTATAAACGTTAATCCATCATCTCTCCACTACTTCTGTTTGAGTACTGCACTGCGCAATGCTCTGCCAGATATACAACTTAAGAACACCTTTATTTCCATCCTTTCTAGGAATCATAGTAAATAATCTTTATCGATTTGTTGGTTTCTTTGTTGTCGATTTGTCGATTTGTTGGTTTCTTTGTTATCGATTTGTCGATTTGTTGGTTTCTTTGTTGTCGATTTGTCGATTTGTTGGTTTCTTTGTTGTCGATTTGTCGATTTGTTGGTTTCAAAAATATATTGCTATTAATTTCGAAATTTTCAGCAATTTACTGTTACATTAATCTTTGTGACGTTAGCTCGAGTGTGTCGTGTCGTCTTGAAGAGAAGCTTTGTACTTCTGAACCTTGACGTTAAACAAACTACAACTCTTTCTCATATCCTTACGTCTAAGACTTTGAAAGATTTGATAGATTGATAGAAGATCAGAGAGACAGGATGGTTTATCATTATTTAATCCTCTGAAAGCCAGGGGATTAACACAACTTTGTCATAGTTCCCCCCCTCTCTGTCTCTCTCTCTCTCTCTCTCTCTCTCTCCCTCTCTCTCTCTTTACTTCTCTCTCCCTCTCTCCCTCTCTCTCTCTCTCTATCTCTCTCTCTCTCTATCTCTCTCTCTCTATCTCTCTCTCTCTCTCTCTCTCTCTCTCTCTCTCTCTCTCTCTCTCTCTAAGACCACAGAGAGAAGTCTCTAGAACTTGTGGCCTGGTTTATACACTCGATAGTTCAGTAGTATATCAGGCCGGGTGTCGTATGAAACTACACTGCAGTTATAAGAACAAATCAATCAGGAGTCGTATTGATCGTTCTCTCTCAATAGATCAATAGATCAATAATTATTTAATAGATTAATTGATCTTCTTTCTCAATAGATCAATACTTCAATTGCTCGTCTCGAGCGCCTCTCATTATGTGCTTATAAAAAACTATCCCGACAAAATAAATGAAATGTTCTGAATAACATTAGACGCTTAATCTATTTATTAATTAACAAAAAACTTAATTAATTATTAATAAACTAAAAACTTAGTTAATCAATTAATTAGAATACTGAATTATTTAGCGCCGGTGTCATATGCTGAACATGGGAGGAGCAGACCACATCCAATTAGACGTCTAGAACACTGTGATCAGCTAGATAAGTTAAACACTATTATCAGCTAGATAAGTTAAACACTGTGATCAGCTAGATAAGTTAAACACTGTGATCAGCTAGATAAGTTAAACACTGTGATCAGCTAGATAAGTTATACATTGTGGTCAGCTAGATAAGTTAAACACTATGATCAGTTAGATAGTTAAGAACTAACCAGACAAGAGCTGCACGTGTTGATGTATCTTCAGCCTGACACCCAGAGCTTGCTCATACAGACTAATACACACCCACATGGCTGCAATGCTCCCCAGGGGGTGTGGCACGAGCACCCATAGCACGAAGTTGATCAGCTGATGAGCCACTCCCACTAGGAGCACCCTGCGAGTCTCAGAGTTCTGTGAGATGAGAGAGACGAGGAGAGAGAGGGAGAGGAGATGGGTGAGGAAAGAGCGGGGGGTGAAGAGATAGCGAAACACACCCCATACCAAGGTTTCCATGGCAGTTGTTGATATAGGGTGTGGGAGTGTTAATATAGGGTGGTGGTGTTAATATATAGTATGGTGTTAATATAGTGTGGTGTTAATATAGTGTGGTGGTGTTAACAGAGTGTGGTGGTGTTAACAGATTGTGGTGGTGTTAACACAGGGTGGCGCTGTTAGCACAGTGGCGTTGTTAAGACAGTGTAGAGCTGTTGACACAGGGTGGTGTTGTCAACACAGTGTGACGCTGTTAACACAGTGTGGCGTTGTTAACACAGGATGGTGGTGTTAACACATGGTGACGCTGTTAACACACTATGGAGCTGTTAACACACTATGGCGCTGTTAGCACACAATGGCGCTGTTAACACACTATGGCGCTCTTAAAAAACTATGGCGCTCTTAACACACTATGGCGCTGTTAACACACTATGGCTCTGTTAACACACTATGGCGCTGTTAACACACTATAGCGCTGTTAACACAGTGTGTTTATGCTGTTATTCGTGTTTTAAGATCTACTCCAAATGATAGAATTAGTATCGCGCTGATCTTTCTCCTCGAGAATCCCTGAGCCTATTAATTAACTCAATATATTATTTACTCAATAACTAAATAACTAATTTATTATTTGATTATCAAATTAATTTTATTAATTGTTGGATTAATTAATTAAATGACTAGTTGACTGTAGTAAAACGATTTGTTCAGATTATTCCAATAATTGACTGAAATGTTAGGAATTGTTTGAACATTACACTCTAATTATCGCTCTATTTAATATTCAATAAACTACTCAGTCAATCAAACATTAATTCAAGAAATCAATCAATCAATCAATTAATCTTCCATTCAGTAAATTGCCATCCAATCAATCAATTAATCATTCATAACATAGCGGCACACTGGTCAGGAAGCACAGTGGCTTGCTTTAAGACCAATCAATCAATCAATCAATAAGAATTTAACGTCCGGTTCCTCGCCATAAGGCAATGTCAGGGACGTCTCTTGCAGACACTACTCAAACACGCGCCAAAGCACCACACGATGACGACTGAGTGCACTGAGACCACAAGAGAAAGCGAGATCAAAACATTGCAAGTCCAAGATCCAAGGCAAGCGGGTCAAAATTTAGACCTACGGCGGAAAGAGATGGGCTTTTAGCTTGCCCAAAAAAGTACCAATACAAATTACAAGATCGAAGATCTTGTGTCAGAGAGTTCCATATTGTGGGAGCAGAAAACACGAAGGAGCGTCTGCCCATGGCAGATTTAATATTTGGTACGATGAGAAGGTTTTTACTAGAGGAACGAAGACTACGAGAGGGTTGATAGATGGATAAAAGATCAGACAGATAGGATAGTTTACCATAATTTAAACTTTTGAAGGTCAAGGAAGCTATCTTGAATCAGTTTCTTAAGAAGAGAAGAGGTGTGGGATTTGAGTATTTTTACATTACAGACGACTCGAGAAAGAGAATTTTGATCGTGTTGGAGACGAATTAGAAAGGTCGTTGGGAGATCATTCAGCAGGGAGTTACAGTAATCAAGTTTAGAATGGACAAGCGCATTAGCTAATACAGTGGTGGAATTAATATCAAGGGACTTACGAATTAGACGTAATTGACGGATATGGAAAAAGGAAGAACGACAGACTGCTGAAATATGAGTTTTAAAGTTTAGATTAGAATCAAAAATTACCCCAAGGTTACGTGCAGAATCTGTGGGTACTAAGGTGATTAAGACCCTTTCCTCCTTCCTCTCCATGGTTATTAGTAATCGTTGCCTTTTGATGGCGCATCAATTGCAGCCGGCGCGGATTTAAGAATAACCTTCCATCACCCTGGGATTTTTTCCTTCCTAAGCATTTACCAACACTCGGTCTTTCAAGGTGGTCACCCACAAAGTACTAACCGAGATCGATGCAGCTTAACTTCGAAATTGACGCGCAACCAAACCAAGTGCGCTAATCCCGCCGTCATTCAATCAATCAATTAATCATTCAATCAATTCAGTATTCGTTCATTCAATAAAATAATTATCAAATCAATCAATTAATCAGTCAAACAATAAACTAATCATTTAATCAATAAATCAATCCATCCACTAATCGCTCCCACAAGTAATCAAAGAACGAATTAATCCATCCTGATGTTGTTAATTAATGGTTTTTTCATTAGTCCATAAACTTGTAATTATACCGTTTATACGCAATACTAAATGATCGCATGGACAATGCCACAACCGGTGCTGTATCTAGACCTCAGTAATCCAAGTTGAAACTTGACCTATAGATGGCGCTAAAATATGTTTATATGTTTCTGTTTCATTCGCTTATTTAAGATTTTCTTTTCTCTTTGAAATCATAGTTTCATTTTATACTGTTTGTTTTGCATTGCTAACGAAATGGTGAATAATTAACTATTAAAATAGTAATTAGGTAAGTAATTAGGTATAAAATAGTAATTAGGTAAGCTGTTAGCCTACAACCTTTAGCAAGCACACGGTCAGCAGCTATAGCGTCATACAGTTCGTCAAAACGTCAGGTAGCATAAGTACTTCACAAGTAAACGTCAGGTAGTACAAATAAACGTCAGGTAGTGCAAATAAACGTCAGGTAGTACAAATAAACGTCAGATAGTATAAGTACTACACAACTAAAGATACTACAACGTCAGATACTCCAAGTACTCTGTGTACTTAGGCTCTAATGCTACACTATGTAGACTTCCACTCGTAATATAAAACCAGTGATTGTCGGCTGTCAACGCTCCTGAGGCTTCTCTTTACCTCACAGTCCAACATCAGGTCAGCTGTCAGAAATTTTATACAACAGCAATCTCAAGGTGTGTGCTTTTAAAGGTACCGACTGGCAGTAAGAAAAGAATTTACACACATAAATAAATCCATCAATAAATTAATTAATAAATTTTTAATCAATAAATTAATACATTAATCAATAAATTGCAAAGAAATCGTATCATTTTATGAACTTTTGGTAAACGAACTTGAGGCTGAATGTTTCATTGCTCAATGGAGTCCCCATTGGAAGCATTTATAAGAACTTAAATCTTATTTTATTCTAGCGCTATATAGCGCTAGAATAAAATAAGATTTAAGTTAAATAAAATAAAATAAGATTTCGTGAACGGTTTTAGAGTCAGATGTTCTAACCCAGCCTCTCGTGCACTCTCATCAGTTTTACTAAACGGAAGCCTCGGTGAGGTTCAATATATTATATCAAGATTTATTATAGAGAGATCGCGAAACTACTGGATAATCCCTATCATAATCTTTGTCATAATCTTTGTCATAATGTTTATCATAATCTTTATCAAATCCTTAATCTCTATTCCTTATCATAATGTTTATCATAATCCTTATCATAACCTCTATCATAAATTCTATCATAATCGTAATCACTATCATAATATATATATATAAATATATATATATATATATATATATATATATATATATATATATATATATATATATATATATGGGCTCGTCCGTTACGGATATCGCTTTCGAGTGAGGAAACTGATGTTAACATTAGCTTTAACAGCGTTTTATATATATATATATATATATATATATATATAGAGAGAGAGAGAGAGAGAGAGAGAGAGAGAGAGAGAGAGAGAGAGAAAGAGAAAATTAGAATTAATATAAGAATAATAAATATATATTAGCATTAAATGCACATAATTATCGAAATGTGCTGGTAAATCTTCCCTCAATATGAAATCGTATCTGTGCGCCACTGTGGGTTAATCGCGTGTGTTTTACAACAATTCTACGAGAGAGTCCATTGAACGACGAGTTATAAAGAAATGACAAGAAACTTAAAGATTTCTATTAGTAATAACTGTACCAGTTAATAGCTAGACACCTGTCTCTCTCCCTCCATCCCTCTCTCTCTCTCTCTCTCTCTCTCTCTCTCTCTCTGTCTATATATATATATATATATATATATATATATATATATATATATATATCTTTCTCTCTCTCTCTCTCTCTCTCTCTCTCTCTCTCTCTCTCTCTCGCTCGCTCGCTCGCTTTCTCTCTTATATCGCCCTCCTCTCTTTACAAAACACTGTCATTTGATTTAATGATTAACTGATAGGATGAATGATTGATTTGTTGATTGATTGACTGACTGATAGGATGACTGATTGATTTATTGATTGATTGACTGACTGACAGGATGACTGATTGATTGATTGTGTTGTATGTCGCACAGAATACATCAGTGCTGTGTGACATATACACATTCAGACATATACAGATATCATTCTTATTACCACATGACGGCCCAAGATGAAGTTAATTTGTGAAGTATTTTCTCTCAGTAATTTAGGTTTTTTAACATAACTTTAAGCACTTCGAAGAACCAGGTCAGAAAATAGTACATGCTAATATTAAAAAATATTCCGAAATTAACAATTAATAAGCGAGTTAATTTACATTAAAATTAGAAATATACAAACTTTCTTTAGAATATTTTGTAATAAGGAATCCTTATTTTTCTGATCTCCAATCTATCGTGCCGAACTATTAAGAACGAAAGATATTACAAAAGTTTAGAAGACACCCGAATTTAGCAGCAATTTTTCTTAATAAACGTCAGAGGTATGTCGGATGCAACAATTTTTTTCTATACGAGCGCTAATCTTCTACATATAGTGCAGTGAATTGAATGTTCTTTCAGACGGGAAACCATTATGTAACTTATATTTAACTTTCTATTATACAGCCACTGTCGCTACATTAGCGGCTGTTGAACAACAAAAGTTCATAAATTCTCATGAACTTTCTTCTATAGACTTAATCTTGAACTTGTCTCTGACGCAATAGACTTACTGAAAATGTAAAGTAGCCTCGAAGATCTAAGCCGGCTTTGACACTGCTCTATAAATTTCAGTTTTTTATAATGCTAATAATAACGATGAAAATAATAATAATAATAATAATAATAATAATAATAGAGTAGTAACATATTTATAAAATATTTTTTTGTTATTAAATACATCTCATTATCAGTATTGTCTATTCAACATATTATTTGGCAGAGGAAGGAAGGGCGGAGATGTAGCAGAGATTACAACGGTTCTCTTATCTCAGCCGTTCAACACATACGTCCACATATCATAGGTTAGGCCTACAGACTGCCTGTCATATACTGCGATAACATTCCAGACTATCTATATTTAGCTCTCTCTCTCTCTCTCTCTCTCTGTCTCTCTCTCTCTCTCTCTCTCTCTTTCTCTCTCTCTCTCAGATATCATCATGGATGACGATGACTCGGTATAGTTGAATGTTTAACTGAACTGAGCGCACTCTGGTGTCACCGCGCTGAACTGTAGAAGAATGTAAACATCCCGTGCATATAAACAAAACAACTACCACAAAACACTACTGTAACAGGCCTAGGGGTCTACTAAAGATCTACTAGGGGTCTAGGGGTCTATTAGATAGGTTTAGGGGTCTACTATAGATAGGCTTAGGGGTCTACTAGAGGTGTAAGAGCGTAGGGCTATTTGAGGTCTACTAGAGGCTTAGGGGTCTACTAGATATGCTTAGGGGTCTACTAGATAGGCCTAGTAGTCTACTAGATATGCTCAGGGGTCTACTAGATAGGCTTAGGGGTCTACTAGAGGCATATGTATCTACTTGGCCGGGAGGCCTAGATTTAGCAGAACAGACTTAGGAGGTAGGAGGGGGGGGGGCGCCTCTCACGAAAGAGCACATCAACCTATGTCATCTTAAATATCTTAGTACTCCCACCACAACCCCACTTATCACCCACCTTATTATCACCCACTTTATTATCACCCACTTTATTATCACCCACCTTATTATCACCCACCGTATTATCACCCACCTTATTATCACCCACCTTATTATCGCCAACTTTATTATCGCCCACCTTATTATCACCCACTTTATTATCATCCACTTTATTATCGCCCACTTTACTATCACCCACTTTATTATCACCCACCTTATTATCTCCCACTTTATTTTCACCCACCTTATGAACAACCAGTTAACAACTACAACAGCAAAACAACAACGACATCAGCGCCCCTGGTGACGACGTTTAATAGTTCTTACATAGTCAGTTGATGAATTAAGAAATAGGAAGAAGAGATGGATAGGACACATTCTAAGGGAGGAAGGTCTATTAAAAGAGGTCATAGAAGGTAGAATGGAAGGAAAAAGAGCCAGGGGCAGGCCGAGATTAGGTGTGTTAGATGATTTAAAGACCCACTCATATGTGGACATGAAGAGGAAGGCGGAAGACAGAGAAGAGTGGAGGCGTTATATACCATGGACCTGCCAATAGGCAGTGCATAAAGAGAGAGAGAGAGAGAGAGAGATAGACAGTCACGTGATCACCATTCTCGATGTCCACTTAGCTAATCAATTCTCTTATAATAATTAAAAGCATCGGATAATGCCACAGTGCTTGATGTCATCATAAATTGATAATGCTATAGTGCTTGATGTCATCATAAACTGATAATGCTATAGTGCTTGATATCATCATAAACTGATAATGTTATAGTGCTTGATATCATCATAAACTAATAATGCTATAGTGCTTGATATCATCATAAACTGATAATGCTATAGTGCTTGATATCATCATAAACTGATAATGCTATAGTGCTTGATGTCATCATAAACTGATAATGCTATAGTGCTTGATGTCATCATAAACTGATAATGCTATAGTGCTTGATGTCATCATAAACTGATAATGCTATAGTGCTTGATATCATCATAAACTGATAAACAAACCACAGGTTCTCAGTATGCAGACTACAGATTCTATTCAAGATATTCTTCCAAACAAAGATAACACTAACTCACTCTCTCTCTCTTTCTCTCCATGTCTCTCTCTCTTTCACTGTGTCTTTCTCTTTCTCTCTCTCTCTCTGTTTTCTCCCTCTGTCTTTCTCTCCATCTCTATTTCTCATTCTCTCTCTCACTCTCTCTCATTATCTCTATTTCTCACTCTACTCATCAGCTCAGCTCCCACTTCTGACCACTGCTCACTGACTCTCTCTGGAAGTCTGTCACGCTCTTCAGTATGAAGTCCCTGCAGTAAGAAACACAGGAAAACTTCTTCAGTGCAATATACAGTGTACACGCATAATATAGCCAAACTTATATTTTACAAAATAAATCAATAAAAAATACATCCATTAACAAGTTCTCCAAGCAGAAGGCAGCATGAAAAAGGCAGCATGAAAAAGGCAGCATGAAAAGGCAGTATTCATGAGCCTTGTTGATTGATTGATTGACTGATTGATTGATTAATTGATTCATTGATTAACTGATTGATTGGTCGACTGATTGTTTGATTGAATGATTGATTGATTGACTCACTTTGCTCTATCACACATCTCAGAGGCAGACCATCGAGGACTGTATGGATAGTCGCGTAAGATCTTGTTGAAGGGCTGACCACTGCTGTCCACGTGGTAGATAGACTGAAACCTGAACAGTGGTGCCTCAGTGGGGAACCTCATCGTTAACTTTACTATCAATCAATCAATTAATCAGTCAATCAATCATTCATTCAATTAATTAATTAATCAATCCATCAGTCAATCAATCAATCAAACAATCAATCAGTCAGTCAATCAATCCATCAATCAATCTATCGATCATCAACCAATCGATCAATCCATCAATCAATCTATCGATCATCAATCAATCGATCAATCAATCAATCAATCTATCAATTCATCAATCGATTCATCAATCAATTATT
>CAJHZI010000625.1:192500-242500 GCA_905160935.1 Enchytraeus crypticus
ATTTCTATAGTTTATGTTATTATAATTTAAATTAAAAATAATTCTGAATTAAAGCGTGGAATAAAGTTTTTATTTCTATAATTTATGTTATTATAATTTAAATTAAAAATAATTCTGAATTATTGCCTGAAATACAGTTTTCATTTCAACAATTTATGTTATTATAATTTAAATTGCAAATAATTCTGAATTAAGATTTAGAGTTTCAGCTTAAATGTAGCAAAACTGAGAATGTATGTGCGGATAAGAGTAATAGAAAATTAATGTTTAGTAATTTAATGTTTGTAATTGTAATTAAATATATTATAGTAGAGAAAAAGCGAAGCTTACATATCAGCTGATTGCCAGCATAAGATATAACCAGTTTAAACCGGTCTCCGCAAGGTTCCTCTGTCACAACAGCACGTCTACAACAACAACAACATTAGCAAAAACAATTACAAAAACAACAACATAATATAATATAATACCAGTTTAAGTGCTACTCATCAATGACAGCATCGAGCATTATTGAGACAAATCCAAGCAGGTGAGCAAAAAAGGTTCAAACATGGTATAAACTCCAAAATCCAGAAAATCAGTTCAAAGATAAACGGAATTAATCATAAAATGACCATGTCAGTCATTACTATAATGTCACAATATCAGAGTTCTTAATTGTCGTAGTTAGAGCATTATTAGTTTTTTAATGCCCTGGGCTGTTTATGGCCAAAAAAATGAGATAAAAGAAATCTTGATTTAATTTAATTTAAAGGAAGATGAAAAAGAAATGTTTAAAATAATTCCTCTGCACACTTATTATTATTATTATTTTAATTTCTTAAAGTATTTAATATAATATAATGAACTGAAAGTTATAGCAGCTAATGAAATCTACAAATGAACAGCCTTTTTGCAAAAGGATAAAATCGTTAATATATTGCTATAAATGCTACATTGTAAATGTTGTAATATATTAGCACATAAGACATATGAATGTCTTAATAGTGTAGGATAATGTCATGAAGTTTTAAATGACAGACCCTGAGGTGAATTGAACCCTAGTGGGTTCGAATCCCAGCCATGCTGATCTGAGAGTAAAATCTCGGACATTCACTGGACTGGCTACACGGAAAATGGACAAAATTGCCTAACAGTTTAAACAAGTGGCACTAAAAACTGATAGATATCAACATAGTTGATCATTTCACTATAATGCGTGTTTTTATTAATTTATAAGACTGAAGCGTTAGACGACCCAGAGTTAACGTCGAGCACGTTGATGTGTTCACCGGTGGCCAGCACGACGTGTCGATCCTCTAACAGAGTCTCAATCTGCCCAACTATTGCACCAACACACTCGATGTGCCCAGCCTCCATCTAATCAATCAATCAATCAATCAATCAATAAGAATTTAAAGTCCAGTTCCTTGCCATAAAGCAATGTCACGGATGTCAAGATCTTCATATTTCTTTAATCAATCAATAATCAATCAATAACCAGGTTCCATAGCTCATCAATCATTCATAAATCTATCAACAAATCAATCAATTATGACCTGCCTCTATATTCTTTCAATCAATCAATCAATCGACCAATTAATTAATTAATTAATTAAAATTAACAGCTTCCATATCACTTCAATTATTCTATTAAAATATATAGGATTGTTCTATTGTATATTCTATTATTATCCTCTCTGAACCAGTTTGCTGTTATGTTATATGACATTTTTAACGGCACATTGGGTAAGGAATACAGTTGCTTAGGCGAATCTGAAATCAATAGATAAAATATGCCTTCATTCATCACTACACCATTTAAGTCAGAACCTTAGATCAGAAGTAAATACACTATGCACAATCAAATATAGAGAGAGTGTTTAAAATATAGAATACCAGACAAAACTAATAATTGATTAGGCGAATGTAAATTTTTACAGAAATTGTTTATATTTGCAATGTTTACAAATAGAAACATAGATATGGATATGTATTAAAGAGATGTTGTGCTATTCATCCAATTTTACATGATAAATCTAAGATCTTATACATCATTCATGTAGCTATCAGCATATAACAAAAATTAGTGAACACATCTGTTGTTAATGACAGCATCGAACACCATTGAGCCAAAGCCAAACTGATTAGCAAAAACTAAAGGATACCAAAATGAAGTGACGAGATTTAAGTGTCCATTACAGATTAGGATTAGTTAAGTGACGAGATGTAAGATTGCCGATTGTTGATAAACAATGCGACATGTGCTGAATATTGTGTATAAATAAATTTAATAATAAAAGTAAGGTGTAGTATAGTAAGGTATAGTATTGTAAAGTATAGTAAGGTATAGGTATGTAGTGTTATAGCAACAGTTATAACATTAATAACGTAATTTAATTAGATTAAGTTAGTAAATAAATAGAACATATCTAATATTCTAATGTTTATAGATTATGTACATTTAATCTGTAGGCCTAAAGGAATGTTTGTGTGTGTTTGCAGATATTTTGTTATTTTAACACATAGTGCTAGACGCAATGGCTTCTCTACCGAAGAAGAAGTTCTATCGACAGAGGGCTCACTCCAATCCAATGGCTGATCACACGTTTGTCTAGTACGTACTTCACTGTGCTCGATGTCATCATAGACAACACTAACACTCTGATCATGTTGTTGTTGCTACCCGTACTACTTCACTTTCCGATTTGCTCTTTCTTAATTTATCATAGACAAGAATAAATATAAATAAAAATATATATTCAAGAATAAATTAAATTGATGTAAAGTGGGAGACCGTATCACTAGTAGTCACCCTCTTATATGACTGAGCTTGTAGCACAATGGTTAAATCTCTAGCGACATATCTGTAGGTGAGAGGATAGAAATACTCGCTGATGATTTATTGTGATGTGCTTCTGCAGCTCTATTAGACTTCTAGAATTTAGAGATTGCTTACGCTTTGTGTTTTTTTTAACGATAGATCAGTTATAATTTGTTCCTAGAGATCTCTTATACTATTTTGGTTGTGGTCTTCAGCTCAGTTGCTAAAGGTGATAAAACATTTAGATTGCCAGATTGCCTAGTTTTGATACTATCCTTTCAAATTACAGATTAAAGTTTAGAATGTGCTTGCTGGATAATGCTAATATGCTAGTTAAGTGTTTTGATGTTCTGAGCCTATTATAGCCTTGTATGCCTAATTCTATAAGTAATTGTTTTAGGCCTATAACTCAATTTATGCGCTGACTATTTTGCTTTTCTGGTTTTTGTTTCTTTGTTCTATGTGCAAGATTCATGTATGGGTTTTTACGCCTGAAATAAAGCAATAAATAAATAAAATAAATAAATAAATTTCAGACTGAGAATTAGGGATAAATTAGGTAATATCTGTATTTTAACTTTACTCTGTCCTGAAAATTTCTAACTGACAGAAGGATTGTTAATTTTGTTGATTGAATGACTGACTGATTGATATTACAGCCCACCCTGTCCTGAGAAGATGAATTTGGTATTGATTGATTGATTGATTGCTTGATTGATTGATTGATATTACAGCCCACCATGCCCAGAGAAGATGAATTGGGCAGAGCTTTACCCATCTTTCCATCAGAGGAGCGAGGAGGAAACGATGGAAGGTTGCGAGGCAAGGGAAAACCACCCGAGGGTAGAGTTTGCTGACATAGGTTGCGGCTATGGAGGACTTCTGGGTAAGACAAATTTTTAGTCAATTAGTTATACTGATTTGTTGATTGATTGACAGGTTAGTCAATGAATTCCACTGATTGATTGATTTATTGTAGTATCTCTCTCAGCGCTGTTCCCCGACACTCTGATGCTCGGCATGGAGATAAGGGTCAAGGTCTCAGACTACGTCATGGATCGCATCAGCGCGCTAAGGCTCAAGCACAGCGGTCGCTATGGTAACATAGCCTGCGTGCGAACCAATGCAATGAAATACCTGCCCAACTATTTCCACAAGGGTCAGGTGAGTGCATGCTGAGTGCTTGTTAGTTATTTACTAGTCGCCCGATGATTGGTTGATTGATGGATTGATTGATTGACTGATTGATCGATTGATTGAGTAATTGATTGATTGATTGTTTGTTAAGATGATTGCAGAATTACGCTGTAATTCATTACTCAATGTTATATATAGAAATCACTTCAACAACCATATTTTTTTTCTTTTTTTGAGCTAATTGGGTAGTCATTTATATTTGATCTGAGCAAATGTACATTTAACTCCTGCGTCTCATTTATCTCTGGTCTCATTATCTATGGATCAATAATCTCTTCTCTTATTTTCTCTTGTCTCATTATCTCTTCTCTCACTATCTCTTCTCATTATCTCTTCTCTTATTTATATCTTCTCTTATTTATCTCTTTCTTCACCTAATTTATCTAGTATATCTGAATTATAGCGTATAAAGTGCCGCTGTTTGTTTTCTGTTCCGCAGTTGACGAAGATGTTCTTCTTGTTCCCAGATCCTCACTTCAAGAAGACGAAGCACAAGTGGCGCATCATCAGTCCCACGCTGCTAGCGGAGTACGCCTATGTGCTGCGCCCTGGTGTTAGTATTGTAAAACATTTGAATGCAGGCTCTCAGCCAATCAAACGCCCTGGTGTTAGCACATAAACACATTCCTATTGCATTTAATATGGGTGCTCACCAAATCAAACGCCTTTCTTACGTTTTTAATTACATCATCATCATCATCTTCCCTTAAATCCCAGTTTAACCAGGGTCTTTTTAAATTACTTATTATTTAAATATTTGTGGGATTTCATTTCTTGCACATTTTATAGACAATTGTTGCTCTCTAATAGAGAGCACAACACCTGACATATAATTAGGCACAATAAATTGAATCTATTCTATCACATATTATCACATGTGTTATGTATTATAGGGACTGATCTACACTATCACATGTGTTATGTGTTACACATAACATCACATGTGTTGTGTGTTGTAACTTGTAGGGGCTGATCTACACTATCACATAATATCACATGTGTTATGTGTTATAGGGACTGATCTATACTATCATGTATTATGTGATACACATGTGTTATGTGTTATAGGGACTGATCTACACTATCACATGTGTTATGTGTTATAGGGACTGATCTATACTATCATGTATTATGTGATACACATGTGTTATGTGTTATAGGGACTGATCTACACTATCACATGTGTTATGTGTTACACATAACATCACATGTGTTGTGTGTTGTAACTTGTAGGGGCTGATCTACACTATCACATAATATCACATGTGTTATGTGTTATAGGGACTGATCTATACTATCATGTATTATGTGATACACATGTGTTATGTGTTATAGGGACTGATCTACACTATCACATGTGTTATGTGTTACACATAACATCACATGTGTTGTGTGTTGTAACTTGTAGGGGCTGATCTATACTATCACATAATATCACGTGTTATGTGTTGCAGGGGCTGATCTATACTATCACAGATGTGAGAGATCTGCACGACTGGATGGTGGAACATTTATCCTCTCATCCTCTCTTCCAACGTCTCAGTGACCAGGAGCTGGTACGTCCCCGACATTCTCCTGTCTCAATGCTGTAGATCTATGTATCATCCAAATAGTTCAGTAATTATGATAGAGAAATTGAATACTCTTGTTTCATGAGATATATACTTACGCTATCAAGTGAATATATACAAATTATTGATTGATGCAGGCTGATGATCCAGTGATGAGGTGTATAGAGAATAGTACAGAGGAAGGACAGAAGGTGAGTAGGAACGGGGGAAGCAAGTGGCCGGCTGTGTTCAGGAGAGTTGAAAACACTCAGGCAGTGGCGGCTCTGTCTAATCAGCGCAGTGGTACCACTGCAGGGAAAACACTGGAGACTGCGGAAAACAACATATAGTGGTAGCGTGCGATGAACAGTGTTACCATGCTGCGTGAATGAAGAAAATAGCCTGCAGTGGCAGCGCTGCAGTGTGTAGGAGCAGTAGCAGTATAGCATTATTGTGTACTAGGAAGAAAGCGAGGATAAACTATCTCAGTGAGAGATAATTAATTTTATGTTATTATATGTCTTTTATATTGGCTTGACTCTGACTTCACAGTGCTCAATGTTGTCATGGACGACAGTAGCAGGACCATTGCACAACTGTTGGGGAACGGTGAATGGATAAAACTCCTGGACTACGATGTCAACAGCTCTATGAACCTCAGACTGTGTCGTGATTTAATAGAAAAATAGAAATCTTTACAGTATATAAATATGGATTAATTGTACTTGTACAATAAGGCTGGTAAAGCTAATGTTAACGTCAGTTTCCTCACTCGAAAGCGATGTCAGTGACGGGCGAGCCCAGGATTTGAACCCCGCACATACTGATCCGTGGTCGAGTATCTCACTGACATCGCCACTGGCTTCAGCCAGTACACAAAGGTCAGCGAAATACATGACCAGAATCACGGAGCATCAGGTGCGGTTGTAAACTAATATAAACTAATGATCTCACAATGTATTCAGACAGCTTTGAAACAGTCCAACAGAAAATTAAACGTCATAAATTGATCGGGACAAATGACGGACACACGAGGCATGCTGATGAGATGAAAGTGTTTGATTGATCAATGGTGTGCTCATTGTGAAGTCAAATAGCCAATTGAGTTATAACATTTCTGCTACTATTTTATCCATTTACACTTACCCATTTTGTGTCAGACGGAGTTCGAGAATGTCTATTCGTATCCCGACCCTAGTTAAACTGGGATTCAAGCGAAGACGATTATGATGACACTTACTGTCAAATATTACAAACAAGATCAAACTGGATAATCAATTCATCATCATCATCATCAGTTACTTGGGCTGTGAATACGATATGGGCAATATGCCTCTATTCACTTCTATCACTAGACATGGGCAATATGCCTCTATTCACTTCTATCACTACACATGGGCAATATGCCTCTATTCACTTCTATTACTAGATATGGGCAATATGCCTCCATTCACTTCTATCACTCGCAAGCGTCATGGCTCTGCCTGCATAACATCGATTAATCTGTACCAAGGTATCCTAGGTCTTCCTCCTTCCACTTCCCTGTTCATGGTTTCCAGTCAATTTCATCCAGGGCAAGAAATTACTGATATATAATTAATCTATTAATAATAATAAAGGTTTAACGTCCGTTCCTCACTTAATGATGATGTCAGGGACGTCCCTCCATCACATGTCAATACAACTCAGTTCACCAGAAAAGATCTGAAAAAACATTGATTGATACATAATTAATTGATTGATCCATTGTACTCATCCCCTGATTGATTGATACATTATTTATTGATTGATCCATTGTATTCCTCCACTGATTGATTGATACATTATTAATTGATTGATCCATTGTACTCCTCCACTGATTGATTGATACATTATTAATTGATTGATCCATTATACTCCTCCACTGATTGATTGACACGTTTGGGGCGTGGCTGACATGTCAATCATAGTCGCTGTCTCCGCCCTCATTCTCTTTGTTCTCATCGTCGTCGTTGTGCCTGTTGTTGTAGCGAGGCTCGGGCATCTTCTCGCCAAATGCCGCCATTTCCTGTTCCAGCGTCATCATACCGCTAGCTAGTTCATTGCACCACTCCCCTATCCCACTAAACACATCCACCTGCCTGTCCTCTGCTGCCTGCTGCCTCTACAACACATGACAACATCTAGCACCATTATCCTATAGTACAGAATATATTCTCTTTGTCAGTAAAATACTAGTATACTGGGCCAATAGAGTTTTATGCATTTGAACTGTAGTGTTTTGAATATTTCACGCCGTTAAAATTTCAAATATTAAAATAAGTTCAGAATACCACAGCGTTCCCACTTTATATACTAAAGTTTATGAAAGGAAAACTTTTCCAAGTTTTATTAATCTATCCTGACGATTGATTGATGGCTAAACTGACTGATTAACAGATCGTTGACTGATTGATTGATAGCTGATTGATTGACTGATAGACTAACTGATTGACTGTTAGACTGATTGATTGATTGACTGATTGATTGATAGACTGATTGGTTGGTGCACTGATTGATTGATTGATTGACTGACAGACGCACCAGTATATCGTGCTGAGCGAATCTGTTGAACATGCCCATGTAGACCCGCCTCTCTTTCACTGAGTGCTCTGCCAATCTTCTGTTAGCCACGCCCAGTTGTTTGAGAGCCGCTGCATTGTTTGGATCTCTCGCTAGTATCGCATTGAAATTCTGCACCGCCAAATCTAAGTTGTCGACAGCTAGATGTGCCTGTGTATAAAGAATAAAAAATCTATAATCCATGATGATATTTGGTAAATTTTGTATAAATAGAAACATTGTTACGTCAAGGTTATCTTTATTTAATTGTATTTAAAAGTAAATGACATTTGGCACTGCAAATCTGCTACATAATACAATATACAAATTATAATTTGTTAAAATTATAATTTGTAATTAATAATAATTAATTAATAATTATATTATTAATTATTAATAATAATAATTATTAATACAACAATAAAATATTTAAAAGTCTCTTATACAAAAATTACAGATTTTAACACTTAACTTTAGTCATTTGGTATTTTAATTTTGCACGGAAATACTAATTTTCAAAACATTAGATGGGTAAATCCCATCTCTTACGATTGTAACTGTGCATTTGATAGTTTAACTTAAGAATGATTGATAGTTTTATAGTCTTATTTCATAGTCTAACTATAAGTTTGATCTGTAGGGATGTCCCTGACATCATCCTTGGATAAGGAAACGGGTGTTAGACCTTTATTATTATTATTATTATTATTATTAACACTAAGGCACAGAAAGTTCTAATTTAACATGACTCTCGTTTCATTACAACATCAGCTATAAGTTTGATTATATGATAACTAGTATTAAATATCATCATTTACATCATTCACAACCAATCAGAACGCTACTTACAAGACCACTCCTGTATAAACCCTTCTCATTGGTCGGCTCTATCTCCAGTGCTTTCTCACACGCCTCCAGCGCAGAGAGATTCTTGCCAAGCTTTAGATAGCATAAAGCAGCATTCAGATAACATGCTAGTGTAATCTCTAGACTGCTTGCACCTTTATTCTCTCTCAATACATCCACCGGTGCAGCACTTTCCAACATGCTGGTCCCCTGACTGCTATGTTCTGTGCTGTGCTGTTGTGAGTTACATGCAGAGGTTGTGATAGGAGATTCTGCCGTGTTGATAGCATTAAACGATAAACCAGAACTCTCATTACATTTACTATCCAATTTACCGGTCCTCTGACTATCCTCTAATGTTGCTTGTAAATCAGCCATTTCAGTTGTTTCCTCCTGGTCTCCCGCTTTACCCAAATCAACTGTTTCCTCTGCATTGTCTGGCATTGTTTTTCCTGGCATAGTTAAAGATGTTGGTTGAGCAGAAGCAGGTTTTATTTCAGCTGATGTTGCAGCGCCTGGCATGGAGTCAGTAGACTGTGGTGTACGAGAGAGATGAGATTTTCTCAGTTCGACAGTGTTACACTGCTGCAGATACAACAGCGCCCTCTTGTAGCTCTTCTTAGCTAGGCGATACTTCTCCGCCTGTCACACGAGACAACAACAACATGGCCGTTTAGAGAGAGAGAACCATGATCATTTATTTGTAACTGAATCCAAATTTACACAAATCGCATACAAGGAAACAGAATACAAATGAAACGGCCGTCAGAAAGAGCACAATTGAGCCCAAGAAATCAAAGACCAGCAATAGTGGTAACTCAGTACAATACAAGAAATCAAAGACCAGCAATAGTGGTAACTCAGTACAATACAAGAAATCAAAGACCAGCAATAGTGGTAACCCAGTACAATACAAGAAATCAAAGGCCAGCAATAGTGGTAACTCAGTACAATACAAGAAATCAAAGACCAGCAATAGTGGTAACTCAGTACAATACAAGAAATCAAAGACCAGCAATAGTGGTAACTCAGTACAATATCTACTGATACAATAAAAAGTTTAGAAAGCTAAACGAAATGTATTGACACTTTGCAGTTCACAAAATGAATTACAATTATAACAGACCTGTAAAACATTAAAAGAAAGATTAGGCATGAGGCGCTTTAGCTCACTATAAAGATAAACCTGTTGCTTCATTTGCATACAGGTGACAGCTACAGAAGATTGAAAATACTACACACAACAACAACAACAACACAAGTTACAGTGAAATGACCAACTCAGTTGATATCTATCATTTTTAATACCACATGTTTTTAACAAGTTAGGAAATATAGACCATTTTCCATACAAACAGTCCAGTGAATGTCCGAGACTTTACTCTCAGATCAGCGCGACTGGGATTCGAACCCGCAAGAGTTCAATTCACTAGTCTGCAATAGTACACGTAGAACAGAAATAAGAACACTTGAACCTTAAAGAACTCGTTGCCTCTGTTCTTAAATGTTACAGCATGAACCAAACTCTCTGCAGCCGAGACTTCCCAGTGACCTGGTATCTGCTCAATCAATAGATCAATCAATCAATCAATCAATTGATCAATCAATCAATAAATCAATCAATAGATTCATCAATCAATCAATAGATCAATCAATCAATAGATTCATCAATCAATCAATAGATCAATCAATCAGTTAATATTCAACTTTTTTAAAGAATTGTTAATTATGAGCAATACTATAGCATAATTTACACAAGCTACAATTTGAAAGGTGACAGAGAAACAGTTTAAAACAAAATACAGTAAAAAATTAAATAACACGTCTAAGTGGCTAGTAATCTACTGCTGCACAAGTACTAATACAACTCATTAACATAGTGAAATAGACAGCAACATATGGAGCTATCTGCATTGGTAGAGAGTAATGGGGTTTACCTGTGTAAAATGCACCAGTTCCACGATGTATTCAGAGTCCACTATCTCACTCTCCAACTCTCTCTTGGAGTTTGATTCCGTCTCGTTCGTAAAGCTGCACTCAGGTACTTGATCATTGCATTCTTCTCTGCCTTTCACGTTTTCCTTCTGACTAAATTTCTCCGTGTTCTCGTCTGTATCATCCATATTTTCCAACAACTTCACACCTTTAGCTACCTTTTTCATAGATACTTTTCCCTTGTCTTCACTGCTCAAATCTCCCTCAGACGATTGCCCGTTGCCTTCGCCAACCACCGGCATGTCTGGATAGAGCTTAACCCCGGATGACCTGACCTCAATTCTCGACCTCTCACCTGATCTAAATCTCCTCAGAGCAAATTCGACAGCGGGGGGTACATCGCACTCACTCCCCTCCCCCAGACAAAATGTGACCCTACGAATCTTACCCCCCTCCCCCGAACCCTCTGAACTTTCTGCCACCCCTCCTGAAACCTTCACCATGTCAACTAAAACGAACACCAGCAGCAGAGTCTATAGAATCATTGGAATATGTTTAGAAACATTGATTATATTGAATCATTGGAATATGTTTAGAATCATTGATTATATAGAATCATTGGAATATGTTTAGAATCATTGATTATATAGAATCATAGGAATATGTTTAGAATCATTGATTATATAGAATCATTGGAATATGTTTAGAATCATTGATTATATAGAATCATTGGAATATGTTTAGAATCATTGATTATATAGAATCATTGGAATATGTTTAGAATCATTGATTATATAGAATCATTGGAATATGTTTAGAATCATTGATTATATAGAATCATTGGAATATGTTTAGAATCATTGATTATATAGAATCATTGGAATATGTTTAGAATCATTGATTATATAGAATCATTGAAATATGTTTAGAATCATTGATTTATAGAATCATTGGAATATGTTTAGAATCATTGATTATATAGAATCATTGGAATATGTTTAGAATCATTGATTATATAGAATCATTGGAATATGTTTAGAATCATTGATTATATAGAATCATTGGAATATGTTTAGAATCATTGATTATATAGAATCATTGGAATATGTTTAGAATCATTGATTATATAGAATCATTGGAATATGTTTAGAATCATTGATTATATAGAATCATTGGAATATGTTTAGAATCATTGATTATATAGAATCATTGGAATATGTTTAGAATCATTGATTATAGAGAAATTCTAAGAGAATTATTGCAAGGAAATGGGTCTTAAAATCAAGCATCTGTGCTTCCTGACCCAATGTGCCGCTATGTTACTACTATAAAATAAGATCCAGATTTTACAATCAGTCAGCAACACTCAGATTTCATAAGATGAAATAAATCAACACCTGTACAAGAAGCGCCGTATCTGGGTGAACCTGACTTGCTCTCTCCTGGCTTCAACAGAATCTTCCTTATGCTAGCACCCCTCTTCATCGGTATTACGATACCTTACAATACACAGAGACACAATACATATCAATACAATATATGCATAGCAATACAATACATGTATTTATCTATGTACGTAAAAACTTCAAGAGCAGATGTGGCATATTTAGAAATAGCAATAATTGAAATGCAAAATATCCACATTTTGAGGTGTTAGTTCAGCCATCATCTGTTTGATATAAAGCCAGAACAGGAATAGTATTGTTCTTTTGAGGCAAAACAAGGTTCCATTTCAATTTTCTCAAAATATTATTTTACATAAGGTCAACCCTAACCCTAACTCACTATATGAATGTCAGAACTTACACCTTTACTCAACCATAAAGAAAATACTTTTAATTCTTAGCAATGCATTTAATATGTCAAACAGTATACATAATACTTATTAACAAGCATAAGCTATCTAATCATTCTTTCCAGCATGCTGCACCACAGATATGGAATTCTCTTCCAGCCAATCTTCGAAAGTCTACAGTGAAATAACATCTCCCTTTGCTTTCTTATAAACAGTTCCATAGGCAGTTGAAGACCTATCTTTTCCATCTCTCTTTTCCATCCAATGTCCATGAGCAGCTACCTGCGCCTAAACCACCTTTTCTTACATTCCCTTATCTTAGGATAGATTTTCTGGATCTTCGAATTTGTACCATTTTTGGACCTTCTTTTGCTCGCCGGCTTGACTTTGTCTCAATAGCCCTTTTTGTGGTCATTGATGACTGTAGTACTATAATTGTTCTTATTATTATAAGTAATTTTTAAGAAAATTATTAACGAAATTATTTCAAATTAATAAAGTTTACATGCAAACCTTCATCTCCTTCGCTTCGCGTCGTAGCGCTACGCAGCAAATCTGCTCGCATGATTTTTGTTTTATTTCACTTAAAGGTCAACTAAAAAATTTGTATTAAATAACTTGATACAATTTCCCATTATCTTTGTTTACAATTAATAGGATGTTTACGTTTTGTAAATCTTATTCCTCTTCTAAATGTAGGGTGAACAACAACAACATAATTAGAGTGCTGCTGTCGTCCATGACAAAATTGAGCATTACGGAACCAAATCAAAACCGATGAACAGAATGTCAATATAAGCGGTGCGTATCAAAATCCGGGTCATCAGTCCAAGGAAGGTAACCAATAGCTGAATTGAGGTTTACAGTTCAAAAAGAAAATGAATAAAGAAGTGAGTCAGATAAACTTTTGCCGAATAGATGCGCAGAAATGTAATAAACTATTTTTCTAATTAAACCTCAGCGCTAACTCCCCTGCACTCGATCCAATCGATCTCGCAACAATCAGAACTCTTTGATGTTTTAACAAGACTCGTGAATGAGGTCAAATCAATGCCTTGTATCGACTCGCTAATTAGAAAATATCCCTGAGTGCTTGTGACATATGATCTTATATATCACTCACAGCAGCGTGTATCTTATATGTTTATGTAAACCATACATAACACAACATATATCAACAGTTAGAGTGCTATAGTCATCAATGACAATACCTGAAGATGACGCGCATGGCCTCTATAATTAGTTTTGCAGCATCATATAAAAAGTAAACACGCATTATAGTGAAATGATCAACTACGTTGATATCTATCACTTTTAATACCATATGTTTAAACCGTTAGACAATTTAGACCATTTTCCGTATAACCAGTCCAGTGAATGTAACAGATTTTACTCGCAGATCAGCGCGGCTGGGAATCGAACCCACGAGGTATCAATTCACCTCATGATCTGTCATTTAGAACTTCATGACGTTACCCCTATGCTATTGAGACATTCAAGTTATAGCATCATGTAGCATCATGCAGTTAATGAGCATCAATCATTAGGCTGTATCACAGTTCAAGGTCTTGCGGATGATTATAACATGACGGTATAAGCGACTTGTTGATGATTTATTGTCGTGTTGTTATTTTATTGCTCAATTCTTGTGGATGACTTTTAGTAACATGAGACAGAGCAGCCCCCTATCTCTTGTCGAATCTTATGAGAGAATTTACACATTAGACCTGCTAGAGAGAGAGAGAGAGAGAGAGAGAGAGAGAAAGTGTCAAAGAGAGAGGAGAGAGAGGAAGGATGAGATTATCATTCCATGCAGAGTAATTTATGAGACTTATTTGGAATATCTCATTTCTTGTAATTCCCATTGCCTCTCAATGTTATTGTCTCAACAAGAATACCCCCCCCTCCACACCTCAAGTTTTTATACACATGTCGTATATACCTCATATTTACAAGTTTTATATATATATATATATATATATATATATATATATATATATATATATATATATATATTATAAACGTACACAGCACGCCGCCCACTGTCATACATCTGATTACAGCGCAATTACGCACAATTACACGTAATTACACATAAGCGCTGGAGACAATTAGCCGATAGATCCTCTTAAAGAAGAGGCCTTAGAGCGAGAGTACGGTGGCGCCCCACACGATAGTTAATTAACCTCTTGTAGCGTGGGATGATGTATTGACGTGGTGACAATATTGCTAGTGTGGTAATTACTGGCTGTCAGCTGCGGTCAACGGTGAGTCACTCTCACACTGCTTCATATCTGCTTCAATGAATGTATGAATGAATGAATCAATCACTCACTCAATCAATCAATCTATCATCACTCAATCAATCAATCTATCATCACTCAATCAATCACTCAATCAATCTATCATCAATCACTCATTCAATCTATCGTCACTCAATCAATCAATCAATCACTCAATCAATCAATCATTCACTCATTCAATCACTCACTCAATCAATCAATCAATCTATCATCACTCAATCAATCACTCAATCAATCCATCATCAATCACTCAATCAATCAATCACTCAATCAATCCATCATCAATCACTCAATCAATCAATCACTCAATCAATCAATCAATCATTCAATCAATCAATCACTAACTCAACCAATCAATCAGTCAATCAATCTATCTATCAATCAATCAAACTTAACTTAATTATTCTGTAAAACGATCAATAAGTCGATCAATCTATCAATTAAACAATCAATCACTCAGCTAGTATTGATAAAATCGTTTGCGAATACATGACCTGTGAAGGTTTCAATGCTGTCATTATTGCCATAACTAGCATCTCAAAGCCATTTCTTCACACTAGGATGTAACCGTTAATTCGACCTTTATTCTACATTTAACGTTACAAGCCGCTTAGTTACTTATAATTGAGAGAGGTTACACTCACTACGAATGTTTGTAATTAGCGACATCTAATTGGGTGTAGGAAGTTCTACCAGCCAATCAGTGCTACTTCATGGTAATTGATTTAACCAATCAGAGCGGTGTTACCATGACCTTCAATATCAACTACAAACCAACTCATATATATATATATATATATATATATATATATATATACATATATATGTATATATATATATATATATATATATATAAATATATATATATATATATATATATGTATATAATTATTGCTGTTAATCAATCACAGCTGCCAATCAATCAATCACAGCTATTAATATCAGCTACTACAACTGAAGACACAACTTCAACGCTATGCGAGCCTTTTTGTTCAAGTTATTCTTATTCCAGATATAAATTGCTTGAATACGCGCATTACATAAATAGAACGAAGATGACACTGTGACAAAGATGACACTGTGACAAAGATATGCTGTAAGTATTCAGTAAACAGCACATGCTGGTCTTTAAACATTCTTCAATCATTCATTTGATAATTAGCCAATAGAAAATAGTATAACCTCTGGCTTGCATTAATTACTGCGCAGTTGCTCGTGATGTTGTTGTTGTTGTTACAGGAAGCAAAAGCAGCGAGAGTTCGACGTTTTCTTGCGAGTGATTCGAACAACAACAACAGCAACAACAATAACAGCAACTACAACAATAGCAACAGCAACAACAACAACAACAATGCATCCATTGCGTGTCGTGAAGTCCTTCTGGCTTCTGACCTTCACGTTAAACATCCATCAGCTGTTTTGGTTTTTAAAAAGCTTGTAAAGTTATTAACGTCAGTTTCCTCATTCGAAAGCTATGTTAGTAACGGGCGAACCCAGAATTTGAACCACACACATACTGACCCGCGGTCGAGTATCTTATCGACATCTCCACTAGCTCCAGCTAGACAACTGAAGACAACAGCACGTAACCAACAACTAAGTGCTTACAAACAACATGAAACAACAAAAACATGAAACAACAAATAACATTGACTTCCATTGACTGGCTACTCTCTCATCAAATGCTATCGATGCCACGGATGCTATTTAGAAATAAAGAAATCTCGTTATGCTAGTATCTGCAGTATGACGCACAACTTTCACATATCACTGACGGTTGTCTCACCCTGACCACTACAAGTCATCCTTGCTGCGGTGCTACATCGATGCTGAATGTGGGCGGGGCCCATCACATCAGTCCTTCCATCCAGCACCGTTGCAAAACGCAGAAATCGATCATTGACCGATTGAATATCGAAATCATCTTTAGTTTATTCTGATAGGCTGTAATCGTTTTGGCACGCTGCTATGTGGATATACTCTATTGTTACATCTCTATTGTTGCCTGCCTCTATTCACTCGGCTCTTATATAAGGAATTGGCAGGATATTTTCTGTCACAACGTTTTACTATTATTTTATTTACGATCTAAACTGGCGTCATTATCAGAGGCAGAGGATATGCGAGTTATGCCGGTTAAACGTTGTAATAGGGGCCCATTATAGGCCATCACAGGCTTGTTAGAGACCCATTATAGTCCATCTAAAGCTTTTTACAACAATAGACTATCACGGTGTAGATATAGCCGAATAATGCGTAATGGATATGAAAATGCCACGAAATTTGTAGCCACGATGGTGTAGTTTCGTCCTCTATCAATATAACATTTTTATGCAGCAATTTTATTAGTAGATGTATAATTAGGTTTTATAGTTAAGGTGAATTGAAGATTTAAAACACCTCGATTACAGTCATTGCTTTGAATTATGCAAAATATTTCAAACTGATCGTGATAAATCTGATGATGTAATATTATGGTGTAAATAATGATAATAATGATAATAATAATAATAATAATAATAATAATAATAATAACCTTTGACAATTTCTATAGCGATGTCATGGCCGGTGTCCGATCTTCGAGACCGCTTTACAGGTTCCTGGCAGGTTATTATTAATTCTTTCCATGGTTAATCATATCTTTACTATTGATAGCGCTAATCGGCAGCAAGCTTCGATGCAAGATTAACCTTCCAAGGACCCAAGGGCCATGAACACGATGATATAATACGATGACGTAATACGATGCTATTAACTGATAATATAAGAGTTTTGCAATTTCATTCGTATAGGCTACAATAAAATTGCAGTATATTTTTGTCTCTTCAGGTATTTCTCGAGCTTGTAGCTGTCTAAAGAGTTGAGCACTTTCTCGTGTTGTAGAAGGCTGATCATAGAGGAGTAAGAAAAGTCTCACACTGCGCAGGTAGGTGGACGTGAGTGTTGAGAAATTGTTATAATTCTTATTAAATTGTTTAGTTTACGTCGTTGTTTCGCTCACTGAAGAGAACTACTGCGATCAATTGAACCTATTCAGTGCTTAGATATAGGCTTAAGGAATTTTAGTTCTACCTATATATTCTAAGCTTTCGTAATTTGTTATTCATCTCGTATGTGACATGAAGAGGAAAGCGGAAGACAGAGAAGAGTGGAGGCGTTATATATCATGGACCTGCCAGTAGGAAGTGCACTAAGAGAGATAGAGAAAGATAGAGAGAGAGAGAGAGAGAGAGAGAGAGAATGAGAAAGACAGTATTATTATACTTTATTATATTTCAGTTTAATTTGAATACGTTAGAAATGAGTGCATTACTCAGCTACAATCTACTGTTCTTTGTTATGAATAAAGGGTAGTAGCGTTTTATGTAGTTAACTAGCTTTATCTTATCAAATCATTGTAAAAGGTTTATTTGCCTTTGTAACGGTGGAAGGTTTTGGAGATGCGAAAAATATCATTGAGATAAACGGATTAGGTGAGACATTGTAAAACACCTTTTTTACTCTCTTGTCTTTGGACTGTTTTACCAGAGTCTTATTTCGCACCTTATTTGGATTCTTTTCTGTCATCGGCTTGGATTTGGTTTAATATTGCTCGATGTTGTCATTGATGACAGTAGCACTCAAATTAAAAGGATTATACAGGATTTAGTAAAACTATGGGAAATCACCCATATATTTCCACGAAAATAAAGTAAAATATCAGGGAATATTTTTTTTAAATGTTTAACATTTCGACGTTCTTTTGACTATAGGAATCGAGCTGTTTCTTGCAACGTTTCCTTAATCTGCAGTTCCAAATAAATCCGACCAAAGATGGCAGATAAATTCTAGATCTGCCAACAATTCTCACTTTCAAAATTCTGAGATTTCATCTGACGAAGCAATGGTTAATTATAATGCGATAATTTAACAACAGTAATTCTAAATGATGTTTTTTAACTGGCAAAGCATAATTTAAATGGCGCAATATACAGTATGTAGCTGAATGAGAGCAGGAATTCACGCTTTGGCCCTGTCCTACACGATAAGGTTGTTTTATAATATTATATAAGTGTACGAGAGGTTGACACGTTTAATAGCCTATAGCTTCGTGTAACATGAACACTCATGTTCACAATGAATGGAATGTCTTTGTCATCTCACCTTCCATTGTATCATCTCACGTTCTTAACCCTAGATAACCCTATCACCACCCTACACTAGCCGTAAACCTCAATATGCCCTGACCATATATGCTATACACTTAATATGCTATACACTTAATATGCTATACATTTTCTTTCTCTGCTCCAACTATTTGGAACTCTTTTATTAACTCATATTTGACTAGATCAATTGAAGAGTCGCAATTAATCAATAACTTGCTGCTGTATTTTGTGCAGGATTTAACAAGAAGTTCGTAATAAAACCATTCAAGTGAGCCAGACACGTAAGATACTAACAGGAGAGTTTCGTTTCAGTGTGTTAAAGTTGTTGTCGTCATTTCATTTAGTCTGCATTTTAATTAATTAAAGAAAAAGAAGATGATTGGAAAACTGAGCTTATTTCTTGTTCTTCTAACAGTCGCTATCTCCTTATACAGCGCATCAGCTCAGGGTAAGTGTCCGTTATCATTAATCAATCAATCAATCATCTGACATCTTATACTGAATTCTTGGGTTAACCAGCAGTCCACGAAATCAGATCAATCAGTTAATTAATTAATTTAAGTCAATTTATCAAATGATGAATCCATTAATTTATCAATCGATCGATCGTCAATCATTCTGTGTATTCATGCAGCGTCCCTTTGTTTGTGTCTATAAATATATATATATATATATACATGCATATATATATATATATATATATATATATATATATATATATATATATATATATATATATATATATATATATATATGATTAGGTACTGAACTCAAATCCTGGCTGGCCCGTCGCTAATATGAGATTTCAACTAATTATGTAACGGACGTCACTCGAGTGGTGTTAAGTTTTTATTCGATGTCGACATCGCGTCATTTAAGCGCAATTTAAAAGCGCTTATATATGTTTATTGATTGATTACTTCTTATGTCAATTAAAGACAATAGTCTTTGATTGATTGATTGATTGGTTGATTGATTGATTGATTGATTGCTTGGTTGGTCGATTGATTAATTGATTTATTTGTTTATTGATTGACTTATTGATTGATTGATTGATTGCTTGGTTGGTCGATCGATTGAGTGACTGACTGATTGATTGATTGATTGATCGATCGATTAACTGACTGACTGATTGATTGATTGATCTAACGATCTATTCATTGTCTCGACGTTCACTCTCTACAATAGGGGGAGGGGACTGTGGGGTTAACGGAGTGATTGGCAGGCGGTGTGAGAACGGGGGCACCTGTCTGTCATGGGACTTAGCTCCGCCCTTCTGCAATTGTAAACAAGGATTTTACGGAGCTTTTTGTGAAAACGGTAATAAAGACCTACAGCCTAGTGCGCGTTCATTAGATAATCCCATCGATAGAGACCTTGGCTTCTAGATTATAGGTTACAGGTTCTTCACCTGGCCCATTCCATACCCAACAGATCTCACAGGCTAATTGAGTATCACTGTAGTCACTCAGAACGTGTGCCCTCTCTTTTGTTTCTATTTTTTTATTCTATATTTTTGATTGAGACATTGTCTACCTGGTTAAACCCGACCCTAGTTAAACTTGGATGTAAGGGAAGATGATGATGATGATTGAGATATAGGCTATGAATATGGCAGTAAATACCATCAGTCAACAACTGTAAGCTTTTATAACTGAATAAAATTTTCATCAAAGAACATTTTACAACATAATATCGTTCTGCTACGTCGAACATCCTGTCTCTTATATTAACAGTTCACTCTGACCTCTGGCGTCCAATGCTCTCCTGACATTCTGGGTTCTGACATTGACAGCTCCAGCCAGTGGCCCTGTTGGTAAGATATTCGACCGCGCATCAGTATATGCGGGGTTCAAATCCGGGTCTCGCCCGTCACTGACATCGCTTTCGAGTGAAGAAACTGACGTTAACAGTAGCTTCAACAGCTTTTACCATTCAGCGTTATTTAAGCCTTTCCATGTTATTCCACGCTCTCTGGCCCCACAGAGGAATGCAGGGTAGGAGGGGAGAGGGGCCGGCAGTGTCTGAACGGTGGGAGGTGCGACAGGACCCAGAAACAGCCGTACTGCTCGTGCCCCGAGGGTTTCTATGGACCTTTCTGCGACCATGGTAATATAGACCCAAATGTGCTAGACCACTACAGTGCTGGACAACTTGAGTTGTAAACTACTGTAATATGCTTGATTCCTGATCATTAGTAGCATGCGCTTATTAATACTTGTATCTGTTAAAGGTTACACTTGTTAGTATATAGTTGTACAAATACGTTAGCTTTGTCACGAGACAGAGGTTATTTATTTATATCAGTGTTTTGAGAGAGAGGCTGATTTAGTTTTAGAATGTCTTTATATTATTTGAGTTTTTTGTTATATATTATGAAGGGTTACTGCTATTTTGCTGTAATTATTTACTGAAGTTTCTTTTTCTAGTGTACAGGGTGTTCTAGTTTATGCAGTGCATAAAGTGGACATTGAGAGCTATAAGGGAACGGTCAATTTTTTTTAGGCATTACAGGTCGCCTAGTACCTAATGTGGACCCGTAGCAGGGGAACGCACCTCAGAAAAACTGAGAGCTAGGGGAACTGAGTTTCCCTGCGTTCCCCCTCCCCGCTTTAACCACTGGTTTTATATAACTGATTTATTTTATGCTTTCTTAAAAAATCTCCAGTCTTATAGTAGCTCTTTATTCTATCTTCGCTCTTTGTTCTACGTATAAGTTATCCAGGGTGTCGCAGTTCAGTCTTTGTCACCATGTGTTATTACGCTCTCGCTTTAAATCGTGCGTTACACCGTGTCAGCAAATTTACTGCCGCAGTGTTTAGATGAGTAGGTACTTTTAATACACTCATAATGTCGCGTGATAGGAAGTTTGACGAGGATTTAACACTTCTTATTACACTAATTAAAAACCACTAATTTACAATTTTAAAAATACCCTAAATTAACTACAATTAATTATATAATTTATCTGCGTTTCATAAAATGTTATGGATACTAGTCTGCTGATCTCACTGATCAATGTCACTGCAGGATTATCATAGCAGTGTTTGATAAGGGTTACCAGTGTTTGATAAGGGTTATCAGTGTTTGATAGGGTTTGTTATCATTGTTTGATAAGGGTTACCAGTGTTTGATAAGGGTTATCAGTGTTTGATAAGGGTTAGTTATCAGAATTGGCTGAGATAATCTTATCCACGTGTTGACGGTGTTTCAGAGATACCATTTTGCCTACAGCCGTTCTCGGAGTGCCTGAACGGTGGCAGGTGCACAGGCACGGGCCTACAGGCTTACTGTGCCTGCCCTAGCCCTTACTACGGGCAGCGCTGTGAATATGGTAAGAGGCGTGGTAACGCTGTGTGGACCAGAAAATGTTTGAGACTTTTAGCATGGTAACACTGTATGGACCTGAAAATGCATTAAACTTTGAGCATGTTAACACTGCATGGACCTGATAATGCATGAAACTTTTAGCATGGTAACAGTATTTGGACCTGAAAATGCATGAAACTTTTAGCATGGTAACACTGCTTGGACCTGAAAATTCATGAAACTTTTAGCTTGGTAACACCACATGAACCTATCAGATATTTCATGAGTTCACAATTTTATGACATTTCTAAAAAATTACTTCTCTATGTGCTTACGAATCGTCTACATATCATTTGCATATCATTTACATAATTATAATACATTTATCATCTATATCTCATCGACAGATCATCTACATATCATCTGCATATCATTTTCATATCATTTGCACATCATTTGCATAATTATCATACATTTATCATCAATATATCATCTTCATATCACCTACATATCATATACATGTCATATACATATCACCTAGAGAGGGAGGAAGAGAGGGAGAGAGAGAGAACGAGAGAGAGGAGAGAGAGAGAAAGGGAGAGAAAGCGAGAGAGAAAGCGAGAGAGATATATAGAGAAAGGGAGAGAGAGAGAGAAAGGGAGAGAAAAGGAGAGAGAGAGAAAGAGAGAGAGAGAGAGAGGAGAGACAGATCAGTTGTGTTAGATGGGAAGGAGTTGTATGGCAGTTTCTACAATGTGTACTGCACGTGTATCGCACAGTTTCCTTTCTCTTCTTGTTGTTTCTAATAAATCTATATCGACGCTGTTCAGCATGTTGTCTAAATCGTCGGTAGCTCGAGTGTGTCAGCTTTTCGCTTCATCTCGCTGTTGCATGTTCGAATCTTGCCTGTTTCTATTCTGATGCTTGCATTTAAATCAATAGTGATTGATGTTAATCTATTAATAACGTACAATGATGTCTATCAATCAATCAATCAATCAATCAATAATATAATTAATATGAATTTAACCATCTATTTAATATTTATTGAGGTCTATTTGTAACGTAGACCAATTGATAAAGTCTGTTTACAACGTAGACCAATTGATAAAGTCTGTTTATAATGTAACCAATTGATAAAGTCTGTTTATAATGTAGACCAATTGATAAAGTCTGTTTGTAGCGTAAATTAATTGATAAAGTCTGATAAAGTCGGAGATTAATTGATAAAGCCTGTTTATAACTTAGATCAATTGATAAAGTCTGTTTATAACGTAGATAAATTGATAAAGTCTGATAATTATGTTAAATATTTGATAAACCGTTCGTTCTTTCACCTGGTATGATTAATAATTTCATTTAAAACTTCAAAATATGAAACCTATCAAATCTATATCTCCATGTATCCGTAAGACTACCTGCCTATACTTCCCTCTCTCTCATTGTTTCTCTATCTCTGTTCTGTTCTGTCTGTTCCTGCCTCTGTCTCGTTCTCTCCTTCTCTCTCTCTCTCCCTCTCTCTCTCTCTCTCTCTGTCTGTCTTTCCCTCACTCCATGTCTCTTTCTCTGTCTCTCTTTATCTCCCTACCTTTCCCTTACTTCCTCTCTTTCTCTCTCTCTCTCTCTTTGTTTCTCTCTCTCTCTCTCTCTCTCTGTCTCTCTCTAGCTGTGGGATTTGAACTTGTCATGGTCGACTTGAGCTCCAGATTTAATTAATTAGTCTCGATTCATGACGCATTGATTAGAGACCCAGCCTGTTATCACTATGATAACAGAGTTGATCTTAGATTTATCTTATCAATCTGATAAGAAATCTGATCTTTTGATATGTTATCAATTCCAAAGCAACGTATTTCATACATGTATATTCACCAAATATTGAAATTATTTATTTATTCGTGGCACATTCAATCTTAAAGATCTCAAGCTTCTTAACTGTTCCTAAATTTTTTGAAAACTTATCTGTCACCGGGCTTCTCTTAAGATTATACTGCTGCTTAAACGTCGCCATAACTTTTCCTGCTTGTTCTTTTAGAGGTGCCCGCAGACACGTTCTGTAACGACCCGAACAAGTGCAAGCCTCACGGCATCTGCATCAGAGGTGGTGACAACATTCCAGCCTTCTGTCTCTGTAAGAAAGGCTACACTGGAGAGCTATGCCAGGACTGTAAGTACCTGTCAGTTGATCAGTCAATCAATCAATAAATCAATCAATCGATCAATCAATCAATCAGCCAATCAATCAATCGGTCAGTCAATCAGTCTATTAATCAATCATTAATCAATAAATAAATAAGTCAATAGGTCAATCAATAAGTCAATCAAGCAAGCAGTATATCAATCAATTGTTCATGCAAGCAATCAATCAATTAGTAATTCAGTCTCTCAGATTAATCAATCAATAAAAATGCATTCAGTCAATCAATCAATTAATTAATCCATTTAACCATCATTTTATATTATCTCAAACCATCTATCGATCAATCAAATCTTCAAATTCTCAGCCAATCATTCTCTCAAATCATCAATCAATCAATTAAGCTATCATTAAAGTGATTGATTGATTAGTGTGGGTGCTCCTCTATTGATGTTGTGTATATTGTTCTACAGCCACTACTAGGGGTTAACGAGTCTGCCCTGTAGTCCATAGGTCTGCTGATCTAATCCACGCCAGGCTGTGACTCTCAACTCTCTTAACTGTTTTATTTCTGTGCATGCGTTAACTGTCAAATCTGTAACCAGGACATCGCAGTGTGGGCTAAGCTATTTGAGTGTATGGGGTTAGTTACGTGAGTTTGGGGGGGTCAATCATTTGAGTGTAGGGGGTCAATAATTTGAGTGAGGGTAGGGGGCTCAGAAAATCTCTAGGGAAATTCTTAGTAATTAAAAATAAATTTTCAAATAATAGAATCGAGAGTTTTGGAGTTTGCCGATGGATCTATGGATGTAATATGCATATTACTTATTGTTTTAGCTGGACAAGAATCAGACTACGACTTTGTCTGCCCTGGTTTCAGTCGTACTGTTATAGTCATTTGGTGCTTTAAAGCCCGGCTACTGTCGGGCAGCTTTGCCAAGTTATTACGTTGTTTTTCAATGTTTCGTTCGTTCGACTTTTAGATAACTTTTAGAGTGAAAACTTCGAGAAGATAAATCTGGTTTAAAACGTCTATTGATTGGTTGTCAGGTCAGCGATAAATGCCCATAAAACAAATAATAAAATAGAGACAGACAGACAGACATAGAGACAGACAGATAGATAGGCAGACAGAGAGACAGACAGACAGAGAGGCAGGCAGATAGATAGACAGATAGTCAGTTAGAAGAGTGTATCGGCGCGTTACACTACTGGGAACTAAAGATATCGGCGCGTTACACTACTGGGCACCAAAAATATCGGCGCGTTACACTAATGGGAACCAAAAATATCGGCGCGTTACAATACTGGGCACTAAAGGTATCGGCACGTTATACAACTGGGCGTTAACGCATTGGCAGTTCTATAGATCAGATATACTTGCATACAAACTTACACTGCAAATAAAAATAAGTAGCGTACCAATCAAATCTAATAAATCTGTCGATATTTATGGGCGCGAGGTTTCAGCTTAGAACTTCAAGAATAACGTATCAACGCATTACACTGATTGGGCAGGTGTTAGATGGTTAGCAGATAACACACGTAACATACCCGCTCGTGTGAGCGAGTATGTTAGAGTTGATACAACTCTGTGAGGAGTGGATGATTTAATAACTTATATGTATGTTTATATGAAGAGAAAAACAGAGGATAGAAATAAGTTAAGGAGTTATATGCCATGGACCTGCCAATAGGCAATCACTGAGAGAGAGACAGAGAGAGAGAGAGACAGAGAGAGACAGACAGAGAGAGAGAGAAAACTCAGTGCGAGTTAAATATTAAACGTTCAATCAATCAATCCAGCAATCGATCATTCGATCAATCAATCAATCAACACTAAAGAAGCTCAACGCATAACTTATCTCGATTGAGGCTATGAGCGATAATAACAGGATCATATCGGTTATTAAAAGGGTTTGCAGAACAGGAAGTAACCTGTGTGTTTAAGTGGTACACTGTGATCGCTTGCGTCCCTTAGGGCGCCACGTTACGTGTAAGATTCATTAGCCACTGCGTGTGATTGGATGATATCCAGGTAAAAGTGTTACTAGACAAAGATATTTCACAACACACTGCTGCACATGAAGACTTGCCAAGACAACAAAAATATGTAGAATATTTTTCTATATATGGCAATCATGAAAGTAGGTTCTTTAGATCTGATAGAGTTTCGCCTCTAAATGGCAATTGGATTGAATAGTTGCTACGTACATACATATAGTTTAAAAGTTTTAGACTTAGGGTTCTAATGGAAAGTTTTTAGACGTTGGGCTCTAATCGAAATTTTTAAACGTAGGGTTCTAATGTACGGTTTTTAGACGTAGGTCTCTTATGCTAAGTTTTGTGTAGTTGAGCATTTATTTCTGGAAGAACGAGTTGTACTGGAGTATTAATCCGGTGCTAATTCATGAATGAATGTTTGGAACATTCTACTCCTTTATTTGCTCAACTGCGATACTAGAACAAGTTCTATGCAATGCAGAAATGAATCTAACTAACTAACTATCTAACTTAGCAACTTACCAACTAATCAACTAACAAACTATCTAAATAAATAAATAAATAAACTAACTAACTAACTATCTAACTGACATCTCACACCTAACTAATCCCAATCATATTAATAATGCGATCATTGGTCTCGTTAGATTCATTACAAAGGGGATTTTTTTAAACTCAATGTTGTTGAACATATGAATTTTTCACAAATAACGAAGAAATCCCTAAATCTAAGCTGTGCTAGAGGGATCCAATAGTATCTACGATAAAAGAGTTGTGTTCGCTACCAATTTTGTCATTTTGAACCATTGATAAGTACTACTCTATTGTTCAGCTTTGTTACTATCTGTACAACCATATTGAGTCGTAGTCGAAATAAACAGCTTTCTCACCACCACTCGTCCGTTGTTTCAATGCGATATTTTCATATTATCCAACCAGTCGGCTCTGATGTGAAATATGGAGCGTCTTGAGTGAGGAAATAGTGCTGCAAAGTCTATCTAACTAACTAACTAACTAACAACTAATAAACTTATAATTATCTAGCTATCTAGCTATCTAACTAACTAACTAACTAACCAACCAACCAACCAACTAACTAACTAACTAATATCTCTATCTCTCTCTTGCCCTTGCGTTGCGTTCTTTCGTTGCGTTGCGTTGCAGTCTTGCGTTGTATGCCATGGAGCTGCCTATTGGCAGCTCCAGGGCATACAACGCACATATGAGTGTGTCTTTAAATCATCCAGCAAAACTCACTTTCAGTAATTCAGCAACAGACCGATATCATCTAACAGACCGATATCATCTAACAGACCGATATCATCTAACAGACCGATATCATCCAAGAAACCAATATCAAGCTGTAAACTCGAGTCTTTGTCTTGAATCACGCGAAATAGAATAATAATAATAACACGCATTGTAGTGAAATGATCAACTATGTTGATATCTATCACTTTTAATACCACATGTTATATCCGTTACACAATTTAGTCCATTTACCGTGTAGTCAGTCCAGTGAATGTCCGAGATTTTACTCTCGGGTCAGCGCGGCGGGGATTCGAACCCACGAGAGTTCAATTCACCTCAGGATCTGTCATTTAAAATTTCATGACGTTTTCTACACCTGTAACCATTGCGCTATGGAGACATTCAGAAGTCTATAGGCCACGCGTCTGAAGGTCATTAAATAAGACCACATAACAGATTCAATGGGGAAGATTAGCTGGACTTCAATAGGTTACAAATGAGGAAGTTCTGGAGAGAGTTGACACAGATACACAGTTGATAAATGTATTAAGAAATAGGAAGAAGAGTTGGATAGGACACATTCTAAGGGGGCAAGGTCTATTAAAAGAGGTCAGAGAAGGTAAAATGAAAGGAAAAAGAGGCACAGGCAGGCCGAGATTAGGTATGTTAGATGATATAAAGTCTCACTCATATGTGGACATGAAGAAGAAAGCGGAAGACAGAGAAGAGTGGAGGCGTTATAAACCATGGACCTACCAGTAGGCAAATAGCTAAAAAAGCTAATGTTAACGTCAGTTTCCTCACTTCTCTGTTATCTGTTATTTTCTATCTGTTATCTGTTTTCCTCTTCATTTTGGCAGTCGAATGTGACATAAAATTGTCTTAAATCCCCCAGTTATCTTGAACTTTCTCGAATTCCATACCTTTTCTGCTGCATACACTTATCAATAAATCGCCTAGAAACAATCTAAATCTAGAGGATAGCAGAGGATGGACTGATCTGAAGGAATTATATAAAAGCTGGTAAAGCTAATGTGTTGACGTCAGTTTCCTCTCTTGAAAGCGATGTCAGTGACGGGCGAGCCCAGGATTTGATCCCCGCACCTACTGATCCGCGATCGAGTACCTTACCGACACTAGTTCCAGCGTTGCAATGGACCTGCCAGTAGGTTCCATTCTGAGAGAGACATGTACTGATATTGTTGTTGTTGTTAATGATATTGTTGATGTTGTTTTTGTTGTTGTTGATGTTGTTGTTGTTGCTGTTGATGTTGTTGTTGTTGTTGATGATGTTGCTGTTGATGTTGTTGTTGTTGTTGTGTAGCCACTCAATCGTTTTGCTCGGCTGAAGGCTATTGTCTCAATAGAGGAATCTGTGTGGCAGCAGGTGATGGGAAACCAGCCCAATGCTCCTGTCCTGCTGGGTACACAGGGGCCAGGTGTGAACAGGGTGAGTCAATCAATCAATCAATCAATTAATCAATCAATCATTCGTTCATTTAATCAATCAGTCAATAGATAACTTAATCACTGATTCGTTCATTTGATCAATCAGTCAATTATTCAATCAATTAATCAATCAATCAATCTGTCACTGTACGATACAGTTACTCTTGGTTCATTTATTTAGATATTCTTAACTATTTTGTATGATTATTTGCAATTTATGAATATTTTATTATGTGCTTATTGATTGATCAACCAGTGGTGTTTCAGTATAACACTACATACTGCAGATGATTGGCATAGAGTGACTGTTTATAGACTGATTGATTCTAGATATAAACTCTCATTGATTAAGTAAATTCTTGATTGATCGTCATAATTTCATTAATTGATTAATTAATTGAT
Source organism: Enchytraeus crypticus (assembly GCA_905160935.1). Lineage (NCBI taxonomy): Eukaryota > Metazoa > Annelida > Clitellata > Enchytraeida > Enchytraeidae > Enchytraeus > Enchytraeus crypticus. The sequence continues at coordinate 222,210 of CAJHZI010000625.1, forward strand.
TGATTGGTTGTTTGAGTGATTGTCATGATTTCATTGATTATTCGATCTATTGATTGATTGCTTGATTTATTGATTGGCTGATTGATTTATGTGTAACCTAAGTTATTGATTGTTCGTGTTCTAGAGATCAATGTTTAACGACTTTGTCCTGTGCTCGAGAGGTCTTCAGGTCTAAATCTCTCCAACTCTCAAGTCTTTAGCTCTTGGACAGCTCTACACGAGACAACCACAACTCACAGAGATGTCATTGGCTGATCTCATTTGATAATTTCATTGGCAGATTTCATTGAATGATTTCATTGGATGATTACAACGGATGATTTCATTGGATGATTTCATCGGCTGATTTCATTGGATGATTTCATTGGATGATTTCATTGGCTGATTTCATTGGATGATTTCATTGGATGATTTCATTGGCTGATTTCATTGGATGATTTCATTGGATGATTTCATTGGCTGATTTCATTGGATGATTTCATTGGCTGATTTCATTGGATGATTTCATTGGATGATTTCATTGGATAATTTCATTGGATAATTTCATTGGCTGATTTCATTGGACGATTTCATTGGATAATTTCATTGGATGATTTCACAAGATGATTTCTTTAATTCGTCTAACATTCCGTTTGATATACCTTGGGGGATGTAATTCCAAGATTGTTATTCTTGGGGGATTCTGCTTATGACGAGGTGGGCCCCCTATGCCTTCCTCACCTACCATTTACTGGGCAGGGGCGTCATTCCCTGATAAAACAATCCTGTTTACCCAACTTCATATCTAAATTCATAAGTAATTGTAACTTTTTTGTCATCACAACTTCTATGGTGATGTTATTCTGTGAAGTAATCGTTTGCGAGTGCAACTTACGGTAAAATTTACTAATTTCATATTTATCTTTATTTCAGTAGTGATTAATTACAATTTTTTAAAATATTTATATTTTATAAGTAGCTGTCTAAATTTTAAATGTTCTAAATAACTTCTAATGTTATGATTCAAGACATTTTAATGTTAGACTTTATACATTCCCACTTGACACATTCTATCTTGATCCACGTATCGTTTGTACAGCTATGTATGTCTATCCGCATGTGTAAAAGGCTGTATGCCCGTATCCTTATGATCGTATTAAATACAATCCTGCGTTTATCATGCTATAGGCCTTCCGTTGCTTCATGTTGTTCTTGCTGATCACCCAGCCAGTCGTGGGCCGTGATGCTGACTTCATTCAGGGTTTATACTGCGTAAAAGCTGGTAAAGCTAAGTTTAACGTCAATTTTCTCACTCGAAAGCGATATCAGTGACGGGCGAGCCCAGGATTTGAACCCCGCACCTACTGATACGCAGACTAGTATAACATTAACAGGAACAGGTCAGACGCTGATGTCAGTTTGGGATGAAGAAACGGGAGTAAAACACTCTTATTAGAATTTCAGAGTTTTCTGTCTTTCTTTACTTCATTAAACGCTACCAACACGACGGCCACGTTGTTCTGTGAGTGACTCAGAAACAAACAATTATTGAATATATACTTTCTATCTGGAGCCAATGGCGATATCGGTAAAATACTCGACCGAGGATCAGTAGGTGCGGGGTTCAAATCCTGGGCTCGCCCGTCACTGACATCGCTTTTGAGCGAGGAAATTGACGTTAAACTTAGCTTTACCAGCTTTTTCTTCCAAAGGTCTGCATTTGTGAACTTCTCTATCAACAAGAACCGAATCTGCAGTTGCTTACAGTTTATAATAATTAGTTATTATTTATTAAAATAGAACTCGAAAAACAGTGTTTATTACAAGTTTCGAAAACTCGTTATATGAGACATATGAAATAGAACTTGTGAAATACAAAACGTAAATACCACACGTGAAGTAAATACAACACGTGAAGTAAATACACCACGCGAAATACAACACGTGAAGTAAATACACCACGCGAAATACAACACGTGAAGTAAAAATACATGAAGTAAAAACACATGTGCAGTAAATACAACACGTGAAGTAAAACACGTGAAGTAAAACACGTGAAGTAAAACACGTGATATGAAACAGAATTCTAGCATCAGTAGAGTTGTCAGAGTGTCATAAGCCCGACAGATGATTATTGTCGTATTACGACGAGAAATATTAACATCTTAAAAATATTTGGGTTTGGACGAAAACGATCTCTCAATTTTGTTTTACTAATGTCATAGCTATCGTAAGAAGCGCGAGTCTCGTGTGAGAGTAGCGCAGTGATGAGACTAATCTTCCAAGATCATAAACACTGAGAGGGCTTTGCTATTCGACAATGCTTATTCACTTCTGAACACACCAATCAGACAACATCTTGATATTCAATGTTGTCTTGGACAACTGTTACATTACACTGCTTCACTTCACATCTCATGCGAATAAAAATGTTGACGAAATTAAGTTCACACATGTAAATACAACAGTTTAGTTAGCAATTTTCCCTTGTTTGTCTAGCCTAGCTGGCTATTTTCCCGTATTTGTCTAGCCTAGCTGGCTATTTCCCCGTATTCGGCTAGCCTAGCTGGCTATTTCCCCGTATTCGGCTAGCCTAGCTGGCTATTTTCCCGTATTTGGCTAGCCGCCTCCTGTCGACGACCAGGGTGTGGGTGATGAGGGACAGGAAGATGAGGAGTAGGGCGAGGTTGAGCCCCAGAACTATCAGCCCCTCGGTCAGGTACGAGGGCATCACGTAGATGTTCAGCCAGAACGTTCTGTTGTACTGAATAGAGTCAATCAGTGTTATAACACATGTGTACGTCCCTGAGTCCTCGATATCAGCGTGGACGAGCTCGATCCCACCCTGAGAACAACAATAGTAATTGATTGATTGATTGATTGATTGATTGATTGATTGATTGATTGATTGATTGATTGATTGCTTGATTGCTTGAGTGAGTGAGTGAGTGAGTGAGTGAGTGAGTGAGTGAGTGAGTGAGTGAGTGAGTGAGTGAGTGAGTGAGTGAGTGAGTGAGTGAGTGAGTGAGTGAGTGAGTGAGTGAGTGAGTGAGCGAGCGAGTAATTGATTGATTAATGGAATAATTAAATAATCAGTTATCAATCATTACATTATTATTAATAAAAATAATATTAATTAATAATAATTAATATTAATTAATATTTATTAATATTAATTAAATAATCACTTTGATCAATCAGGGCTGATGCTCTTTGAATGTCGATATTAACTCTAAGACTTAGTCCTGACCAATCAGTGGTCTGCGCAATCAGAGATGATAAAGCAAAGAAGGGAAAACCACCTGAGTGTCGTTGCTGTAGTGCAGAGAGGAGTTGAGCAGACCGATATCGACTCCCTGAGGGTCGAGCCACACAATCGATTCCACTGATTGATCGGTGAGATCCTCTGATAGCGAGCACGTTATCACCTCGCTCTCACCTGCCTGATCGATCAATCAATCAATCAATCAATCAGTCAATCAGTCAATCAGTCAATCAATCAATCAATCAAGCAATCAATCAATTGATCAATCAATCAATCAATCAGTCAGTCAATCTATCAATCAATTAATCGAACAATCAATCAATTAATTAATCAATCAATCAATTAATCTTTTAAAAGAGAACAGAACGTTGTCTATCAGTCAATCAATCAATCAGTCAGTTATATAAGGTATGAATCAATCAATCAATCAGTCAATCAATCAATCAGTCAGTCGATCCTTCATTCAGTCAATCAATCAGTCAGTCAATCAATCAGTCAGTCAATCCTTCATTCACTCATTCAATCAATCAGTCAGTCAATCAATCAGTCAATCAATCAATCAGTCAGTCAATCAATCAGTCAATCAATCAATCAATCAGTCAGCTAGCCTATGAATCAATCAATCAGTCAGCTAGGCTATGAATCAATCAATCAGTCAGCTAGCCTATGAATCAAACAATCAGTCAGCTAGCCTATGAATCAATCAATCAGTCAGCTAGCCTATGAATCAGTCAATCAATCAGTTAATCAATCAATCAATCAGTCAGCTAGCCTATGAATCAGTCAATCAATCAATCAGTCAATCAATCAGTCAGTCAGTCAGTCAATCAATCAATCCGTCAGTCAATCAATCAATCAGTCAGCTAGCCTATGAATCAATCAATCAATCAATCAGCTAGCCTATGAATCAATCAATGCTTTTATGATTAATTGTGATGCATGTTATGAAAACATCCTTTTCGACGCCGACACATGGCCCATCGACTGCATTATTCGTGAGTGGGTGTATACTATGCCATATTCTAAGTCATCAAGAGTAGTCATATAACTTTGGACAGTATTGTTGATAATGATAAATAATGTCTGATCATCAAATACCTAATTTTACTGGATCCCTAAACTCTAATTTTATTAGTGCTTGTAAGATTGGCCATTATACACCAGATGATTCTAATTCAATCTTAAAAAGCATCCAATCAACTAATTTACTCTTACTGCATGTCAATATAAGAAGTTTGAATGCTAACTATAACAGTCTCAAAGATCTCCTTATATCATATGATACTGAATTTGATATTATTCTGCTAAGTGAAATCTGGTCAACGAATATTTCTTTTTTTGACAATATATTCCTGCAATATAAATTTATTCCGATAACTCCTGCTAATCAGATGGCTGGAGGTGTTGCCTGTTTAGTTAAAAACTCCTTTAAGTATGAAATTAAATCGTCTTCAATTTATTGCAATATGTTCAATTCTTTAGCTGAGTTTATAATTTTAGAGGTATGGGTTAATGAAACCAAATATAGAATCTATTTATTTTATAGACATCCCAGTAAACCAGTTTCTCAATTAATGAGATTTTCTCTAATTTTCTTTCAATATGGAAACCTATCAAAAGGAGTTTAATATGCGGTGACTTTAATATTGATATAGGCAAATATGATTGTAGTAATACTGTTAAACGATATGCTGATATATTGAGTGAATTTAATTTTACTCCTTTGTTGTGCCGACACATTGCTTGACTAGCGTACAAGGCTCAAATTATAATTATAATAACAACATGAATGGTACTATTATTGATCATGTATTCTCAAACTTTGTTTCATTCAACAGTGATTATTCGCCTTTACTATGTAATACTATTTGTTTAACAGTGGTTACGGATATTACTGACCACTTCGCTAATATAATTGCTATTGTTCGTCCTCGCAAAAGGGGAAAACTTTGAAAATAGACCTATGATAAAAATATTTAGCAAATCCAACATTTTAAAATTTAAAAGTAATTTAGCTACTTTAGACTGGTCTTTTACTAATACCAATGATGTAAATCATTCTACAAATACTATGACAAAAAATTTAACTACTTTAATAGATACATATTTTCCCTTAACTAGATGCTCTAGGAAATGTCTTAAAGATAAGTCATGGCTGACTAATGACCTGAAAAAAGACATCAAGCTTAAAAATAAGCTTTATCTGAAACTTAAAAAAAACTCAAAATGATAATGATTGGCAAATCTATACATCATTTAAATGTAAAATAGAAAGTATGATTTATAACCATAAACAAATATATTTCAGAAACATGTTTGATAGTAGATTAAACTCTACAAAAAACATTTGGAAATCTCTCAATAATGTGTGTAGCTATAAACCCAGCAACAATAAAACTTCCATCTCAAAGTTAACAACAACGCATGGCACTATATGTGATATGAATAGCATTGCAGAAGAATTTAATCAACACTTCGCGTCAATCAGCAGAAGACTAACATCAAATTTTAATGTTATCCACTCTGACTTTCAAAAATATCTAACCAATAATTACTCACACACTATGTTTCTTATTCCAACTGATTCTTCTGAGTTATTTCAAGCTATTCAAATGCTTAGTACTACTAATTCGACTGGTCCAGACAACATAAGCAGTAGAGTACTAAAAATTTCAGCGGATGTTATTGCTGAACCTTTAAGTTACATTATCAACAAATCTTTTGAACTGGGAATATACCCTACTGCGTTTAAATGCTCAAAAGTAATACCTATCTTTAAAAAAGGTAAACATGACAATTTGGAAAACTATAGACCTATATCACTAATTAACACTATTAGCCAATTTTTTTAAAAATTAGTCTATAAACGTACTGTGAACTTTTTAAATAAATACCATATTCTTTTTGACAACCAATTTGGTTTTAGACAAGGTCACTCAACTGTAGATGCCTTATATAATAGTATTAATATGATTCATATGGAAAAAGGTAATAAGAAAAAAACTATGGAAATATTCCTTGATCTAACAAAGGCTTTTGATACAGTGGATCACTCAATTTTACTGAGCAAGCTTCAATATTATGGAATAAGAGGGATTTCATATGAATGGTTTAGATCATATCTCAATGATAGATATCAATTTATCTCCATAAACGAAGCTATTTCATCCGTTTTACCCGTTTGTACTGGAGTACCCCAAGGCTCTATTCTTGGGCCTCTATTATTCCTCATTTTTATCAATGACATACAATATTCGTATAATAACGCAAAGTTAAAACTATTTGCTGATGATACAAATGTTTTTGTCTGTGAAGATAACATTGTAGAGCTATATAAGACTGGTAATATTGTATGTAATAATTTATTGAATTGGTTCAATTGTAATCGATTAACTGTTAATATTGCCAAATCGACTTTCATTTTATTTTATCCGTCTAATCTAGATAATGAAATTATTAAGATCAATAATCTTAAAATTAAGATAAATGACTGTGAACTTATTAGATCTAATAGTGTTGAGTTCCTAGGTGTTTGGATTGATGATAAATTATCATTTCACGAACATATAGATCAATTAGCTAAAAATATTACTTCTTTGAATTCAATGCTATTCAATCGTAAAAAATTCTTACCCATTAATTGTCGCTTATTTCACGCACTTATTTACTCACGTATTTGTTATGGTATTTGTAATGTTGTACGAATTCCTAAGTCAGCGAGTAAATCCAAAACGCAAGATACGTATGATAGAGCACTTTATTCGAATCTCAACAACTGATGGGTATATGAACACACAGTCCTTATATACCCTACAACAGGCATAACCCCTGTTGTCACGCAACCCCCTTTTAATATGATTAAAGGGCTTTATTTACATATCTACATTTACATTGTGATTAAAGCGTCTATATATATATTTACAATGGTACGGCTTCACTCATATTCTTTGGTGAAGCCGTAAATCAATTAAAGAGAATGTACACGGCTGTTAAGTTAACATCCGTGTCTAATATGATAGTTAGATACTTTTACTATACAGTGGTCCGGCTTCACTCGATTCTTGGATGAAGCCGTAAGCCAATTAAAGAGTCTGTCCACAGTTGTTAAGTTAAAACAGTTTGTAAATGAATTGGTATGTATGACTATATGACAGTATTGAAATATACGGCAATACTAGTCGATCGATGTTGCATCCATTGCAAGTTGCAATGAATAAGGTACTAAGAAATCTTCAAGAGCAAAATAAATTTTGCAATGTTAAAGAATTACATCAAAATTTTAATGTACTTCGTCTTAATTTATTATTTAAATTAGCAATTGGTAAACTAATATACAAATATATTCAATCTGATAGCAATAGGACTGCTTCCAATATTAATAAAGATTATTTTGTCAACAGAACTGCCAATCATGAGTATGAGACTAGACTATCACAAACTAACTATTTGTATTCTTATTCCAATGTGAAAAATTTTAACTCGATTACTTTTTCTAGTGTTCAAATATGGAGTAGTGTACCCGATTCCATAAAAACGGCTAGAAATGTATATAATTTTAGTATCCTATATAAATCTTTTTTTATTCAAGAACTGGTAAACTATTCTGATAGAAGCACTTTCCCTTACCATATAGGCGACTAGCTAGATAGAGCAACGCTCTCACTAGGGACCGATTAATTGGTATTTGGATTGTTTTAATTTTGCATCATTGATTAGGCCTATGTTGTAATCCTGCACTTTTATTTCTCTTTTTGTACACTTAGTATGTATGTGACTTTACACTGATGTTTGTTGTCGAAAATAAACATATGTCTCTCTCTCTCTCTCTCTCTCTCTCTCTCAATCAATCAATCAGCTAGCCTATGAATCAATCAAGCCTCTTAACCAGTTACATTCTTATATAACTAAGAGCGGTACCTCGATGGACAGGCGGAACGGCTCAATGGATACGTGCTCGGCGTCATCCTGAAGCAGTGCGGGTGAGAGGCAGCTGAGAGAAACAAAGAAGAGACTAAGAGAGAGATGACGTAGCAGTGACTTCATAATGCCCAATGAGAATCAGTAGAGTTTAACGCCCGTGTCTGAAGAGAATGTTGTACATGATGAGCTGTGTTACCTCAGCAGCATATGACCTTGACCTACAAGACTTCTAGATAAACAAACCCCGCCCTCTTTTTTTAAGTCCCGCCTACTTTGGGGGTTTCTAGCTCAGAATATGTTCTATGAAGATAAATAGTCTGAAGTAAATAGCACTAACATTTATAACATCATAACTGATGTTCATTTAGTTAATCAATCAATCAATCAATTAATTAATCAATCACATCAATCGGTTAATCAATCAATCAATCAGTTAATTTTTTTGTTCGTGTAGTTACACGCATGACATACCGCATGTGCTACATAGATTCCTTTCCTTGTTTCTGTTTCTACAGTTTTCGTAATTTCCTCCATTCCTCTCCATGATTATTAGTAATCGTTGCCCATTGGTTAGCGTATCAATTGCAGCCGGCATGGATTTAAGAATAACATTCCAACACCCTCGGGATTTTTTCTTTCAAAGCTGTTAACCCTCGGTCTTCTTAGGTGGTCACCCACGAAGTACTAACCGGCGCGAAGGAGCTTAACTTCGTTCAACTGACGCGCAGCTTAACCGAGTGCGCTAAATCCCGCTCAAAATCATTCGGTCTCTCAAGCAATCGATTAGTTAATCATCATCATCGTCGTCATCATCATTATCATTATTATTAATGTTATTCTATGAACTACATACTATATAACTTATCAACTTTCCTATTACCGCTTTCTAATCAACTAACCTTTCAATCTATTATTGAAATCCAAATTTAAGACGTTGTCTACACAAATTCGACCAATCATTGTGGTGTTTAGAGCATAAAAATTACTAATTAATAATTGCGCACTATAATATAATAGCCTCATTTATTCCCACTTCCCATTAGACAAAGTGAATATAACGCTAAGTTAGTAGATGCAACTCTAATTAAACAAATAGAATTCTATTTAAATAAACACAACGCTAAGTAAATAAATGCAACTCTAACTACATGACGACAACGGAAACTAAATGAAACAAGCGCTAATTAAATGAATTATTACATAACTCAGTAAATACCACTTTAATTAGAAAAACAAACCTAATAAATGAATACACGATTATTTAAAAGAAAGCGAAGTTAATTAACTGACAACAACAACACTTCAACGAATGCACTAGCTACTTGAGCGATGTATATTGCAGCCAGTCAATCAACAACATGTAAGTCTATAGCCGCTGTTGATATACGTTTAGCATATGAATTAATTCTTTGAAATACTTGAGCTAGAGTAGAGAGGTGCATCGTTATTGTGGGAGAGGGGTGCGTGTCACGTCACTATAGGAGATAGTGTCAAGACACGTCACTATATGAGATAGGGGGGTGACACGTCACTATAGGAGATTGTGTCAAGACACGTCACTATATGAGATAGGGGCGTGACACGTCACTATAGGAGATAGCGTCAGTGATAACACTAAAAGAAGAAAGAAAGCAAGGGAAAACAATTAGAAACCGTGGCAATGGAGGCTGATGATTTAGCATATTTAGAAATGCTGATAAGACATCTGGAGCCAGTGGCGATATAGGTAAGATATTCGTCCGCGGAACAGTAGGTGTGGAGTTCAAATCCTTGGCTCGCCTTTCATCGACATCGCTTTCGAGTGAGTAAACTGACGTTAACATAAGCTTTACTAGCTTTTAATAATGAATAGCAATATTTGTAGAGGCTGATAATTTTAGCAGACTATAATAAAGGTTTTTTTTCGTCTCCCTAGATTCATATAAATCTACACTCGCCTATGTTACTCAGGCCTGACAGCCTAAGTGTATGACAAAGCTCAAGTCTCATCACGTGACTTACACAGCCTAGCGTGTCTCAACCAATCAGCAACCATTGCAGGGATTATTTTACTTCAGAAATGTTAAATGAATAATAACTGTTAATTTTAATTTATAACTATAAGTACAATTATAATTTCGTCTCTGGAAATCGGTAAGATATTGGACCGCGGATCAGTGTGTGCGGGGTTTAAATCCTGGGCTCACCCGTCACTGACATCGTTTTCGAGTGAGGAAACTGACGTTAACATTAGCTTTATCAGTTTTAATAACTGTGACCCATAATATGACATTAACGGTTGTGTCTTCGAATCGTTAGGCTACACTTTAATACCAAATTATTGTATCGATATATTCACTGTTAAATTTACGGCACAATAGACTAGACACCATTATAATCGCGCATATGGTAAAAGATTGAAACACCTCTTTCTTGTGACATGTGTATACTATGATATGTATGATATTGTAGTGGCGCTGCAGGTGTAAACTCAATTTACCATATCACAGCTCATATGAGCTATCTTTATGACTCCAGACGGTGCAATATCAAGAGGGGCGACAATATGGTACACTCTGTGGTGCGAAACAGACGTTAAACATAGATTTAGATCTTTATTGTGATTAATTAAACACAGCTTTAGAACTTTAATTTGATTTACTGATTTCAGTACAGAAGTCATTTACGAGTGAGAAAAGTTACTTACAATCTAATTAATTGATCAATCAATTAATTAATTGATACTCTATTAATTGATTGATTAATTGACGTGAAGGTCAAGCAGTTTGAATGCGAGGAGGTTGTAATGTATTTTATTGTCACACAGCGTCCATCACTACTGCACATCTTTCCTTGTCCACATGCGAGTCAATCAGTGCCACATGGCTAAGCCATTCCAGGACACATGCTACTTCCTGCAATACTCGGCTTTCTTCTTTCATCTCCAGATAGTTTTCCCTTTTCTTCCTTACTTTGTTCACTCTTCTTTCCTTCGGGTGGTTTTCCCATCTCTTCGTTGATTTGTCTGTTCAGAGAGAACTCGCTTAGCTTGTCACTCAGTTCTTCAGGTAATTTTCCGGTGTCTTCTTTACTCCATTTATGGATCCCGTCTTTCTTCTTCAGCTCAGCTGTCATAGACTGACTCCAGTGCAACCCGTCGAACTCTAAGATCTCGAGCCCTACCTCCTCGTCCAAACAGTGCGGCATCACGGCTGAGCAACAACAACAACAACACGTCTTATAAATAACAACAACATGAACAACAGCAGCAGCAACAACAACAACAACACAACTTATATATAAAAAGCTGATAAAGCTAAAGTTAACGTCAGTTTCCTCACTCGAAAGCGATGTCAGTGACGGGCGAGCCCAGGGTTTGAACCCCGCACATACTGATCCGCCGTCAAGCATCTTATCGACAAATAACAATAGAATCAACCACAACAACAACAACAATGACACCAACAACAACAACACAGTTAAATATTCTTAATTATGTAACAGGAGATCTGATATTTAGCTACTGATGTATATACAACAGTGGATGACTGAGGGTTCAGGGGCAGCCCCCTCCCCCTCCTAGGTCGTCGACTATACCTACAGGCAGGCCCCACTCTTTAGCTGTACTACTCTTTGTCTTAATCAGATGTAATGATAAGGGCTAAAGCCATGTTTAACGTCAGTTTCCTGCTCGATAGCTTGTCAGTGACGGGGAGAGCTCTGATTTGAACCCTGTACCTATTAATCCGCTGTCGAACAACTTACGAATATGCCACCGACACAGCCTCTATGCTTATTAATTGTGCCCCTACCGTATCCATTAGGATTAGAGCGAGGCCTGTAGAAGCTCTGGACGCCACACGCGGAACAGAACCAGTGCTCTGCCACTCCTGAACCAAACCTGTAAACCTTTAGACTATCCTCTCCCTATGGAACCAGAAAATCTGCCGTTATGGGTTGTAAAATATGTAAATAATAAATTACTAAATGGTTGAACAGGATTATTTTCTTTGGAAATGACTCCACTGTCTAGTAAATGTTAGTCGAAGCTGAGGAAGGCATAGGAGGCCCACCTCGTCATAAGCAGAATCCCCCCCGAGAAAATGGTGGTATATTAAAGCGAATGTTATAGATGATTTAAAGATCCACTCGTATGTGGACATGAAGAGGAAAATGGATGATAGAGATAAGTGGAGGCGTTATATACCATGGACCTGCCATTAGGCTGTGGACTAAAACAGAGAAAAAAAGATATTATTAAAGACGTAATTCATTGCATGCATATAGATTCACAAATATGAGCTTACACACCACTATTTTATGTTAGAATTTCTATTTATTTATGATACAACGTTCAATTCTGCTTCATGTGCAAACAGAAGATGTCTTGCGATACTGCAACATAAAGCATTTTAGTTTAAATAATCAAGATTTTTAGCAACTTGAAAAGATCCTATAATATACAACACTGTAGCAGTTGCTTGATTGGTTGATTAATTGATTTGTTCTTCTTTCATTAATCCATTAATTAACTAATTACTTAATTAATTGGTTTGATTTAATTAAATTAACAATGTACAGAGTGAACGTATGATCCAATCAAGGTTTGATTTGCTCTATGTAGTTATCTATTTCTTTGATTGATTTATAAACTTCGGTGATTGATTGATAATTTGAAATATATAAATGATTTATTTATTTAATTTTATGATTGATTGATCGGTTGATTGATTGATTGGGAAAATAAAAATTGTTAACCTTGATGAGTTGAAATCTTTTCTGTGGCACAATGAAATGAGTGATCTGCTTCTTCCTGCAAATACTGCAGCTGAGCGACAATCAATCAATCAATCAATCGTTTTCTCATGTACTCACTTATTATTCACTCACTCGCTCACAATAAATAAATAAGTCAATCAGTAAATAAATAAGTCAATCAGTAAATAAATAAGTCAATCAGTAAATAAATAAGTCAATCAGTAAATAAATAAGTCAATCAGTAAATAAATAAGTCAATCAGTAAATAAATAAGTCAATCAGTAAATAAATAAGTCAATCAGTAAATAAAGAAACATACGTTTATTTGTTCACATACCACACAGCACGACAGTCAACATATTAAGTCAAAATAGTTAATATAAATCAATGAATCATTAAATTAAACCAAAATATCAGTTATGAAATTAATGAATCAATAATTATTCTATCAATTAGACTATTAATAATACAATTTCTCAATCAATACGGACACTGATATTTTTTTTCTAAAGTTTCGATTTTAAATCTTTATTATTTAGCTTTAATTATTTCATAGCTTAATATTTGGTAGATTATAACTATGATAAATAGTCCATGACAATAGTGGCATCTGGTGAATATATGAAATAACTATTCGTTCAATTAAAAAGGGACTGACTACGTTTCGAGCTCAACAATAAAATCAACAGAATGTCAAAGTTGCAGTAGATGTCTCTTCAACTAGCGAACGATGCACTAAATGTAGAAGAGAAATATATTAATCCAGTGACTGTGTCACTTAAACTTTCGTTGAATTTCTAGGTCTAAACCTTAAACCATCATTTATATTTTGCATGTCTTCTTCAAGTGTCTTCATCACACAACCAGCAGTCCTCTGTTTATCCGAACATCTGCTGCTGCTGCCTCAACAGCTGCTGTTTGAACAACTGCTGCTTTAATAGCTGCTGTTTGAATAGCTGCTGCTACTTGAACAACGGAATAATAACACATAGAATAGGATTTCAGGAAAGCATCGAGAATCTACTGATTGAGGTCTGGTCCATTTTCTTAAGTAGAGCCTGCAGTTTTCTGGATTTATCGATAAAACTTAATCCTTCTCCTCTTATTATGACAAATTCGTCGATGGAGTGCTCTTGCTAACACCAATATAAGAGCAGACAGGTAGGAATGTGTGCGTTACAGAGATCGATTTAACAAAACAGTAACGCGAACTTAATCTTAAACTGTGCAAACAAATTAAAATACCTTTTCTTGCTGTATTCACTGCTCAATATACATGTATATCTCCTTAAATGGCGGAATACGTCAACATCACCCGTGATGTTCTGTGCTCCTCTAACGTTAAAAGAATTATTAGTTATTTACAGTGAGGTGATTTTACATTGTCTTCATTTTCATCGATCACCCGTACCTAACATTTCACTAGGACAAAACAAATACCGCTACTTCTAAACCTTACAACGCCTGCTGTTCGATAGGGCATTTGCTTATTATTTTACGCTCTGAGGCGATTTTACGTTGTCTTCCGCTACTTTAATTCTTCTGTAGTCTAACAACTTATAGACTCGGTCGATTTCTCAGTCAGGCTGGAGTCAGTGGCGAAGTCGGTAAGATACTCGACCGCGGATCAGTATGTGTGGGGTTCAAATCGTGGTCCGCCCATCACTGACATCGCTTTCGAGTGAGGAAATTGACGTTAACCTTAGCCTTAGCATTTTCACGCAATTGTAATTAATCAAATCATTTTTCTCTAGTCAATCATTTATTTTTTCTAGAATTTTAAATTAGTAGTCAATTAATTAATTAAATGTCATTATACATTTTCTGTACAGGCAAGCAAGCGTTTGAAATCTTAACAATCACTGAATTGAAGTATCGCTAAATGCTCATGATTGATTGATTGATTGATTGATTGATTGACTGACTGATTGATTGATTGACCTACTTGCACTTGTAGCAGACCGGCCTGGCCCGGGTTTGAACCCTGAACCTCACGGCTCCACAGTGACAACCCCCCCAATGTTCTACCAACTCCTCCGTCATGGCTGAGAGCCTGCAGTATGGTACTCGCTGTTGTTGTGGACAATGGATATCTAAACGCTGTATAAAGAATATCTTGCTCTAAATCTTATGATTATATCTAGCACTAATGAAATGAGACACCATAATACTAGAGCGAGTGCAGTTAATGATGGCTCCGAAAGTCTAGCCTTAAATTGCTGAAGGCTGCAAATAAGTAATTTTGCTGTCAAAATATTACCAGGTTACTTCATAAGACTGAACTGACTAAAGTGAACAGAGTTGAAAGTTGTAATGAAATAAAGAGCGACCTTTTCTGTCTGCAGTAGCTCGCTGGCATTCAACAGTATAGCCAATCATTTGGAAATAGTGCTTTTACATATACTCACCAGATGGCGAAAGACAAATAATCATAGAAATATAAATACACTCAATTACCGGGTAAAGAATTTAGCATAAAATTGTAACTAAATCTTCATAAATATTCAATTTATTATGCTTCCAATTTTCATTTATTAAAGGATATAAGAATACTTATATCTTGTAATATAAAACTAAAATTATTTATTTTGCTCCAACAATTTACATACCACAATATTACTTTTATTTCAAGTCCTATATATTTCGAATTGGTGCGTGCTGTTTGAAACCGATGTTAAACTCTTATCTTTATAGGGCGCAGGTTGCAACTTGTCGCCTAATAATATACAGTAATAAAGGCAGCGCAATAGCCAATACGATACTCTGTGAGTCTGCAACATCTGGGTCTCAATAAATAACGCATCAGTTTTCATTACGCCTGTATATTCTGTCTCTAAACTTCATAATTCTAACCTAATTGACTAATAGCTAAATATATAAAATTTATTCTTTAATTCTGAGTTATATTCATTAAAGTCCAAATGCGACCACGTACTTAATTAGATTATGTTTCAATGTAGAAATTGTAGGCATAGAGATACGAGTAATTGAATTGTAAACTTTGAAAGGCGAAAAAAGGATTTGATCAAAAAGGATGAGCAAGAAAGGGACAAAATTTAAGGGCGTTGTAATTTTTGTAAAAGGAAATATATTTTATTTTAATTCGCTAGATGGCGCATGAAAACATTTCTTTAAAATATTACTACAAAATTATGAACCTCAATCATTTCTACATCGAACTCCATCTACCAATTTACTTATTGAGCTATACATTGTATTGCGATAAGTTATTTTCATCAGCTATATTGCTCAAAGTTTGTCTACAGTACAGAAACTATCGCAAAGGAAGAGTTAACCTAAAACACCATGATGTTAGCGTCCAAATGTTCTCATTAGCGCAATGGAAACGAGCTTTCATTGAAATTGACGTTAAACCCAAATGTTTGTAGGGCGCTAGTTGTAAAGACCGGCGTCTAAACAAAATGAATTAAGAGAAATCTTATTATTATACACCCGAAGCTGCTTTTCGTTATTTTTGTTATAAATCTGACGCACAGTTTGTTTGCTTTTGTTGACGATTTTTAAGAAGCTTTGATTTTAAAATTTTAATAATTTATATATACATATATGTATATATATATATATATATATATATATATATATATATATATATATATATATATATATATATATATACATGTATATATATCTTATCATACAAGATTTATCGTACTGCTATTGCTAATGCTAAGAAAGAGTACTACTCCTCTTTGGTCAGTAAGGCTGTGAATGCCAAGAGATTATGGAAAACTGTTAATGATCTTTTACATAGATCTATTTCTTCTTCTCTTCCTTCTACTCCTGTGCAGTCACTACCTGAAGAACAATTTTCCAAATACTTTACAGATAAGATAAGCAATCTTAGAGAATCTATCACTCCAGCTCCTAACTCTACTCCTCATACGTAGAGACTCATTCCAAAGATGAGCTTTCTAATTTCACTCCAGTTACAATTGATGAGATTACTAAATTAGTTTTAGACTCTCCAGCCAAACATTGTGACTTGGACCCTATCCTAACCTCTCTTTTAAAGAAGTGTATAAACATACTTGCTCCAGTATTAACTTTGATTGTTAACCTCTCTCTCCCTCTCTACTGGCAAATTTCCTCGCGCTTTTAAGCTTGCAGTTATTACTCCATTGCTTAAAAAGCCCACACTGGATACGGAATTATTGTCGAATTACCGGCCTATATCTAATCTGTCATACATATCTAAGCTCACTGAAAGAATTGTTCTTCAGAGGCTTTCTACTTATCTCTCTTGCAATGATCTATTTAATAAGCATCAAGCTGCTTATACTAAGCATCGTTCAACTGAAACAGTGCTTCTATCAGTGTGCAATTCTATTGTTAATGCCATGTGCACATAACGCTTAACTGGATTATGTATGCTTGATCTTTCGGCCGCTTTTGATACCATTGATCACAATATTCTTCTGGAACGTCTTTCTTCCTGGTTCGGTGTTCGTGGAATTGTTCTTGATTGGTTTTCCTCCTATCTGAAGGATCGTTCTTTTAGCGTGAAAGTGATGGAGTACATCTCTTCGCCTTCTCACTTATGTATGGTGTGCCTCAAGGCTCCATTCTTGGTCCTATCCTCTTTAACCTCTATACAACACCCCTAAGCACTCTAATCTCTTCTCATTCTCTTGATCATGAACTATCTGCTGATGACACTCAAATGTACACTTATTTCACCCCTAACTCCTATTCTAATGCTGAAACCCTCCTGCAGCAGAGTTTTCAGTCTATATCCTCTTGGATGTCTGTTAATTTCTTGGCACTTAATCCATCTAAAACTGAATTCTTGTTGGTTGGGACACCTCAACAGCTTCTGAAGCTGAATGGGAAAACTCTTTCGTTATCTTCGGGTATTAAAATATCACCTGTTTCTTCTGTAAGAAATCTCGGTGTTATCCTTGATAAATACCTAACCTTCCACGAACACATAACTAAAACTTCACAAGCATGTTTCTTCCATATCCGTGATCTTCGTCGAATACGTTCATATTTGTCACGTGAGACAGCTGCTACAATTGGTGCTGCTCTTGTGCAATCGAAGTTGGACTACTGCAATTCCCTGTTTTTAAATCTCCCTGGCTGTGAGATTGATCGGTTGCAGTTTGTTCAGAATTCTCTTGTGCGAGTAATTTTTTGTAGTTCCAAGTACTCACATGTTACGACTATTTTAAAGTCTTTGCACTGGCTAAAGATTAAAGAGCGTATCATTTACAAAACAGCTTCGTTAAGTCCATGACCATGCCTGCTGTTACTCGGTCTTCTAAATTAATTACTCTTGTGAGACCTAGCTTAACTTCGCGCTCTGTGCTGCACCTCATATCTGGAATTCTCTTCCATCCAATCTTCGGAAATCTTCATTTGAATCACATCAGCCTTTGCTTTCCTATGAGCAGCTCCATAAGCAGTTGAAGACCTATCTTTTCCATCTCTCTTTTCCATCCAGTGTCCATGAGCAGCGACCTGCGCCTAAACCACCTTTTCTTTAACTCCCTTTACTTTGGACTGAATTTCTGGATTTTGGAATTTGCACCGCTTTTCACCTTCTTTTTTGCTCGCCGGCTTGATTTTGTCTCAATAGTGCTCGATTTTGTCATTGATGACTGTAGCACTCTAATTGTTGTTATTATATATATATATATATATATAATATATATATATATAATACATATAATATATATTCTAAATATTATATATATATATATATATATATATATATATATATATATATAATGCTCATCTCCACCTTACTTCATGGATCATAACGCTCTATAAGGTTTAATTCACTTAAGTAAAACCGGGAGGGAGGAGGGGCAGAATGACAACTGCCCCCCCCCCTCCCCTCTCTACCCTCAGTTGATGAGAACATATAATTCTCAGGGAAGTCAGAGAGATTCTTTAAGTCATTGCTGAAGATATAAAGTGAATCTTATGATGTAATATAATATGATAAATAATACGATAAATAATCTTATAATGTCTTATGTTGAAGTTTAGGAAATGAGTAATTTTGCAATTTTTGTACCGTGAACTGTTTTTAATTTAATTGTAGCCTTTTTTTGGCACGTGTCAGAGCCTTCGGGCCCGTATGTCCATTTTTCACGTCGTTCTATGCATGTCGTACATTGTCATTGTGATTTTAGTGAAAATAAAATATCTATCAGATGGGCAAAGTTCATTGCGCACTTTTCAACAGGCTACAGTAAAAGATTTATCTCTGGAGTGATCTTTATAGAGCGAGACATGTAGCTACAGAATGTGGACTATGAGCAGGAATTTATGCCTGGGACCAGGGTTTAAACAAAACGCAATTAAGTTAGATTTGTTATTAACTTCTGGAATTATTAGGTCAATATTATTATGACATAGTCTACATGTGTGTTGAAATAATGGCGTCTGAACAATTAGCAATACAATGATATCAAAGCTTTTATTTTTCTATTCATCAGATGTCGTGATAATTAACTGATTAGTAAATTATCGACATTCACAAGAGAGAGCAACATTTCTCCTTTACTGCATTAATGGAGACACATTAGCGAGATGTGAGTTACGACGAAACACTGGCTACACAAATAGCAATGCATCATGATGTAATTGAGCGACTAAATGATGCGGCTAATGATGCAGTTAATGATGCAGCTAATGCTGATATCAGCTCGGCCGTCGCTGATAAACCTTTGAGAGATAAAACTGTTGTGTAATAGAAAGCATTAGTTTTAGTTCATTGTTTTTTGACTTCATTACACTATATGCTAAAAAACTAACAACCTTCAGTTTGAGTGACGCTATTTCGTTAATTGTAGAGATCTGTTAAGTGCATAGCAACACATCAGACTGCAGTGTACTTAGCGTCAAGGTTCAGAAGCACAATCCTTCTAATTCAAGAAGATTTGACACACTCATGATAGTTAACTAAGTTAATTCCAAAAAAGTTTTGACTAATTTCATGACCATGCAGCTGGACTCATAGTGTGGGTAGGTATTTATGTATTTATATCATCCAGACAATAAAGGTGTTTACTGAGTATAATAATTATGTCATTATATCTTTTGGCTTTTTTGTAGATTTTATTAAAAGAACGATTGGGATTTGGGTTATGAACTCAATTTGATAGCTACTGATAAAACCTTCCCATAGAAAAGAAGTGCAAGCTTTTCAGCGAGTGTAGAATGTAAAACAAAGTTTTACTGGAACACATCAATAAGTCTTCCGAAAACTTACATTCTCAAGGAAGTGATAATAATTAAGTTATGTTCTTGAAGGAGATCAATCAATCAATCAATATGAATTTAACGTCCGGTTCCTTGCCATTAGGCATGTCAGTGAGAGTGAAGACTAAACTTTTCAATGCATCCTTCGCTGTAATCT